>DWCF01000214.1:0-56808 GCA_018230265.1 Delias oraia | reverse complement strand
AGATCGCAGCGGGTGGGCGTCTTTGGAGGAGGCCTATGTCCAGCAGTGGATTTAGATGGGCTGATGATGATGATATTATTAAGTGGTAAAGTTCTTCTGTATGAGACGTCGTAAAGTCTAAATGTACTGGACGGATCTTCAAAATTCTCTCACCAATAGAAAGCTATGTTGTGTGTGAGTGACATAGTCTCTGTATTAATCGAAGAATTAAAAGGGTTTTTCGTGATAGTCCGATATGCAAAGTCGATGAAACACCGTCCGAACGATCATGTTCCTTACGAAGGTTGCCTTAATGATGAAGATATGTGATGGAGTTGTAGAGACTGCGATGCATATATCCTACTTTCATAATTTATATGGCAAAACATTTGCCAGTTCAGATAATTTAATATAAAGGGTAAACGTGTAAAAGGACTTATTATAACACTGAATGTATGAAACATTTTAAAGAGAATGTTTAAATATTATAAAATATAAGCATCTTCTATCGTGAGCAATGTTTGGAGAAGCTATCTGTATTAATATCTGAAGTGGAATTTCATCATTGAACATCGAAGCAGAAAAAAACTTTTTTCCGTATCACCTCGATGTTTGTAGTGTCAAAACTGAGCGTTTTTTAAGGCATTTCGTATCGTGACTCTATGGAACCACCTTCCTGCAGCGGTTTTTGCATACCAATATGACTTGGAGACCTTCTAAGAAATAGCGTACCTATCTTAGAGGCCGGCAACCCACCCACGGCTCTGCTAAGACGAGGGGTGTCCTTGAGCGAAGGACCGCTGAACCTAGACGAGCACCTGTACGTTTGGCACCGTTTTCATAAAAAAACAAATTTAAAAAGATTTCACCTTTTGTTATGTCACTTTAAACTGCAAGGGAATTTATATTTTCCAACGTATGTTGCCTCAATTAACCTAAATTTCACGTAACACTTTACATTGACTAACACGGATTCGCATTCAACGTTTTGACGGGTAATTTGGCAAAGTCGCACGTGCGAGCGACCATTATTACACGGCCCTTCAGTTATTGGGGCAGTTACCCTTTTTCCATTACATTTATGTGAAAGAAATTCAACAACTGAGCTCCATGTATACTGGACATTGTTAACACTGTTATATGTTTATAGCGAGTTTGTTTTGCATTGCTAAACTGTGGGCAACTCTTTACTAATTTAGACGATCATTTTGGAAACTTTACGGTATAGTTGAGAGGATTCCTGCCAGTTTGGTATGAAACCTACTTCATATTTTGTATACACATCTCAAACTTACTATGTTATTTTGTGATATTCTTATAAATAAACTGAAATGAAATACAATAACTGTGGGAGAGCCATTTTGAAGCAAATGCGGATGCACTATTTGAGCCGGCTCGTTCGATGTAATATCACGGGCTTACAGAATACTCAGCGTGAAATAGTTCTGTTTGCAATAGTTCTTCTAATGTGTTTTGCTGATTGAGTGGATATCGGAAAACCTTAAAAATACCGCCCAAGTGGCGTAAAGTGCCAGCAAAACAACCTATGCGCTGACTATGGCACGGCTGTCCATGGGCGACGGTGTTCTCAAAACATATAGAACTTAAAAAAGCTATTGATAATATGTGAGAACTGAAAGCTTTATTTATGATTTTTAAATACGTAGAACTTTGTCAATACTTCAATTTTATTTCTGCACCTTCTATTTGTCATGGAAAATAATCTGAGGAATTATTTGGATTAATATTGGCAGCTAAATTTTATCACTGAACATCGAGGATAAATATAGTTCTTCATTCGTATCACCTCATCGTTTGTCGTTTCACAACTGAGATCTTTTTAAGTCTATTTGTGGTATTCCATTACTCTATGTAACCAGCTGCCTGTAGCATCAAAGTTGGTAACTTTTCTTTAAAAGGCGGCTTCACATCTTTGATCTAGCCGCAGCTAAGGTTATCCATGAGTGGCGGATAGCTTAGCCCATTGCGTTCTTGCCTTCATTGCCAAAAATACTATTATGATTTAGAAAAGTATTTATATTCGTAAAGATACAACTATAATTATGATTCTTCATAATTTATTCCTAAGAAGTAATTATATTCTATAAGCTATGCTAATTCCAAATTCTATTACAATCTTATATATCGCATTTTATCGTATTTTATATATTACATATCGCACTACAATACCTATAATAATTTTAATAAATTTTTAATATTAAAACGAATACCTCTTAGTAACTTCATCTCAGTTTGTAAATCATTACCATTGTGGTGCATAATAAACCTAACGTTGTATGAAACAAATGTAAAACTTGTACAGTTACATAAATAAGCAGCGAACATTCGAACAAACCGTCATATTTATTAATTTGTTGGGTAAGTGACAGTTGTCAGCGGATGACGAATGGCATCATCCGGCATGACGAGTTTTTCCATTCACCTCAATCAATCATCCACGCGGAGCCTTTTCCGTTGTGAAATGGAGGCTTA
This sequence comes from Delias oraia, assembly GCA_018230265.1. Classification (NCBI taxonomy): domain Eukaryota; kingdom Metazoa; phylum Arthropoda; class Insecta; order Lepidoptera; family Pieridae; genus Delias; species Delias oraia. The sequence goes on along the minus strand of DWCF01000214.1, from coordinate 54,336 downwards.
AATGTAATGAATTTTCGTTTCGTAAAGATTATATTAAACTTGATAAATTATTTATATTTGTATAAGATATATATGTATTTGATATATATCAAAACTCTCATTTTTCATTAAATAATACAAAATTATGGTTTTTGAGTTTATTTTTATTGTATTTATGTTGATTTCTTCATTTTTTATATCTGATAACTTTATGTGTAGTTAGATAGTCGATCGAGTAACGAGTGATACTGCCAGTAGCTAGGGTTGCATCGACGGGAGACCGGCGTATCCACAACGTCTACCTGCACATTTATAGCTACAACATTAACGCAGACAAATTGTGTGTGATAAATAAGACATGAGTACATATTTTCAAATTCATAAAAAAACATTCAAGTAGGCACCATAACGCGCACTTTAGCAGTTTGATTTACAATTATTTGTAAAGCTACCATTGGTTCAGTAGATATATCTCTACGAAAAGAACGTGTCGAAATTTGTCTATTAAAACTTCCAATAGTTTGTTTATTTATAAGCTATTAGCTAGTTTAAAAGTTTGGTGATAATTTAAAGCAACAATTTTTTTATAAATAAAAATAAAAGGGCAAACATTGTAAGGAAATAAGGGAGAATATTGTATAAAAGAGATAAAAATAAATAAATCGAAAACAAAAAAAATGCCGTAATTACCTTCATAAAGTCTCGTGAACTCTTCCAAAGTACATTTTCAAATTCATAATTCGTTACTTCACATGTCAACAGAAAATGAAGGCAGAGGCAAATGCACTCCCTACGTGGCGAGGGATTCCTAATTACAACCCTCGCGCCGTAGATCAGCAAAGAATGCCTACTTCAAAGAATACGTCTGCTAATTGGAAAAGAAATGAGGAATCACCTTCATATAACTAATGAGCTTTTTTGTATCGCAGGCAATGGAGAAAACGTGTTTCCTCTATGGTAAGATATCACCGCCGCCCATGGACAAACCGCACCACAATCCACGCTTTAGTTGTGTTACCGGTTGTTTACGCAGTCTGAGCGTGTTTCATCGGCTACCGATATCCCCATTCACTCAGCGAAACAAAGTAGTGTTTCAGGTTAGAATTCTGTGAGATCATGGTATCACTTTGATTGACGCAAATTATCTGTCAGCATGGCTCTCTCACGGGTAAGACACTCGCCCGGCTACTATGAAGCCCTTCCAAACTACTATGACTTCAAGATCTAACAATGACCGTAAAGTATAATTTTACTGATATATATTGTAGCAAGACAAACATTTATTAATATTTGAGTTCATTTGCTTAGTGAATTAAGTTTAAATTTGATTTTAGGAAGTAAAACTTCGGACTTATTAACTTCATTTGTCGAAATGTTTTTAAAGTAATTTTTAGTATTAATTATTTAAAAAGAATATCATGAGTTCGTTTAGCTTAACCTTCACTCTCGCAATATAAATATTATAAACGAATTAATATTATCAGAACGTAGGTTCATCACCATTTAATCGATTTATGTATAATTTTGTAGGCAATTAAAATTCGTCTTTTAAAAGATATATTTCGCGTACTAGAGACTTGCTGTCACAGTAAGTGGGTCGGCTTGTGCCGAGCGATGCCATGGGCTTAATAATACTAACGTGAAATAGTACTTGTGTTGTGTTTCGTTGAGTGAGTGAGGTTACAGAAAGCCTGTTAAATTATACCACTTAAGAGGCGAAAAATATCAGCAACACATCCATATTATGGATTATAGCGTGGTTGTCCATGGACGACGGATCTTGTATCAACAAGGAGACTTTGTCGTCTACTATACAATGACATATTGAAAAAAACATAGAAATGTTGTCTCTGTTAAATTTATATTTATTAAAGCTAATAAAAAATTTAAATAAGTATAGAAATGTTTCCATAAAATGAATGTTTCTCGATACTGAATTTGAATATCGCTTCAATTTTCTTTATTTTATTCTACGCCACAGAAAACAATAGAATACTAAATGAGTCAGCCATTGTTTTTAATTTAAATAAACTTGTATTATATCATGTTACGCTACATTTTTGTATGAATTCGATTTTTTAAATTTTGATGTAATTGTTTTCTTTTATTACTGTGAAGTGCTTGTAATACCGGATCCATTTATGGAGACAAAGGCATCATTGGTCCTCGTAAACCCCCTAAAATAAATGAATTAGGTAACACGTCAAGGTTAAAAATTATGAAAAAAAAATCAAAATATATAATAAGCATAAAGAATCGAATGTAAAACAATTTAAATTAAAAAAAATGAAGGTAGATTATGAAAACGTTCAAGTAACAGTAAAAGGCAAATAAATCGTTAATAATATACGGGTAGTATTACCATCCTAACTAATACAATTCAATTGTGAAATCGCTGCAATCTAAAGGAAGTTGAAGATGTTTTTCCGTTTTAATTCTTCGACTATCTTCTTAGCTTACTTTAATTCCTACTTCCTTATTACAACTGCGCAGCCGAGATAACTCTATTAGCCTCAAGTATTTGTAGCGGTTTTTCTATTCCTGTCTGCGCTTTTAAACTTTTCCTATTAGACGGAAATTTTCATTTCCTTCAGAATTTCTAGTATTTTTCATTACAATGGTGGTGTACGAACAATTAATGTTATATACTGCGAGTTAGGGTTAGACATATTAATATATGTTTTAACTATCATTTTCTTAGGTAGGCCTCATTAAGAAAATGATATTTTATAATTATTATATCTTGTTCATATGTTTGTGGTTCGAATGAGTGTTTTTAAACCATTTTATGTCGCGAACCAGCATTTTGTTGAATCAGCTGCCTGTATTTACAAATCAATATGATTTGGGAACCTTCAAAATAAGAGCGTACCTTTTCTATATAGATAAGGCCGGCAAATCTCGCCCGGTAGAAGTTGGGTGTCCATGGGCGGAGGACCGCTTATTTAGATAAGCGGTCCTTGTGAGCCTACTCGTTTTCCTACTGATTTTTATTTAAAAAATTATAAATTTTAGGCTATTTTATTTGCTTTAACAAGTTAAAACGACCCGCATATATGTAGATAAGTAGTGAATGTAAGATAGCTGATAAAGTAATGTTCATCATCGTGATCATCATTTCAGCCGTAAGATGTTCACTACTGGACATAGGCTTTCCCTTTGGAATTTCATGCATACCTGTCGGAGGCAACCTGCATCCAGCGTCTTCTGACGACCTTTATAAGGTCATCTGTCCATCTGCGGGTAGACGTCCCACGCTGCGCTTGCCGGTCCGTGGTCTCCACTCGAATACTTCGGCCCCATAACCCATCTCCTATACGTGCAATGTGACGTGCCCATTGCCAGTTTATCTCCTCATTTCTGATTCGATCACGTAGCGAAACTCCGAGCATAGCCCATCCATTCCATAGCCCGCTGAGCGATCTTCAGCTTTGAGGTAAAGTAATGTTACTAAAAGTTAATCCTTTGAAAAATAGTCTTTATTTGTTATAAACTACTGTAATTTACAAACTGAGGAACATCTGATATCTCGTAAATGAATTAATTAAAATTTAAATATTAACCAATAGTTATTCTTAAAAACATTGTAGAAAAAGAGTCTGGTAAGGTATTTTCTTAAAGATTGTCTCGTTTTTGCAATAACAAATACACAACAGTGAGAGAGGGACAGAATGACATTGCTTCAAGAAAATAATCTTGTTAAAGTAAGGAGATAATGTGTATACTGTATTTCAAAGTTATTGCAAGGGATATTTTTTTAAAAATTGATTTTCTATAATTATAAAACTATAATGGCAAAACATTTAAAACAATATTCTTAAATATTACTTTATGCACTAAAAGTAAATAGAAATAATTACTTCTCATAGTATTATCACCTGTATTCCAAATTCAGAAATATTGTATTAGTTTCAGATATTACCTGAAATATTAGCTGGGTGCGAGTGAAACTGAAAGAAAATAAATTTAAAAATTCTTTATTCATATTTCAAACAAACAATATTATATTTTTTTAGATGAAACGCAAATGGAATTACTTTCGAGATAGGCCAGGATTATTTTCGTAAATATAGCTATTTTATTTCAAAATTGGATTAGAATGAGAGTGTATTTTAATTCGAATATATATTGATACATTTAAAGCTATTGGCCTTTTGCCTTTTTTTCAAGAAATAATTCATTTTAAGATATCACCGCCGCCCATGCACAACATTTTCACCCATGGGAGAGCCATGCTGAAGCATATGCTGGACCATGGTCTCACAGAATACTCAACGTAAAATGGTACTTGTAATTTGTTTCACTGAGAGAGTGAGGATATCGGAGGTCCTTATAAATACCACTTAAGTGACGTAAAAAGCCGGTAACACAACCAATGCACGGACTGTGGCGCAGTTGTCCATGGGCGGCGGTATTCTTTTGCTATACAGTAGATCTACCTGCTCCGTTGTCCGCTATACTATAAAAAAAACGGCGCTCAGTCACTCAGCGTTACATAGTACAAGTATTGTTTCACGCTGGTATTCTGTGAGCTCATGGTAACATTTCTGACGAGCCGGCCCAATTAGTGCATCAGCATGACTCTCCCACCGGTAAGATAGATTCTCGCCCGTCCACTGGGAAGCTCTAAAGATCGAATTAATAATATATTATTCAGACCGAGGAACGAACTCAGTACACCTGACTTCACATTAGTTTACAAGACCGCTCAGCCATGAAACTGTTAAAATTTCCCATATTAAAAATTCGTATTAAGTAAACATTGTAAAGCTTTGAGGAAAATTCATAAAATATTTCATTCTAACGCGCATTTATTAAAGATTTTTACGGTATAGCTGACAGCTAACGGAGCAGGTGGGTCTCCTACACGGTAATAGAACACTGCCGCTCATGGACAACTGCGCCATAGTCCGCGCATGGGTTGTGTTTCTGGCTTTTTATGCAACATAAGCGGCATTTTCGATATCCTCACTCACTCAACGAAACATAGAAGTAACGTTTCACGATAAATATTCTATGACTCTTTGGTATCACTTTTGTGCTCTTAAATTAGCAACTGTCGAACGAGTTAAACAGGGGAAGTGCTGAAAAAGCAGTTTCCAATTAAAATACACAGAGGCTGTGACAGACGTTTCATTAACCTGGCCCAGTTTAGGCCAGTGTCGTGTCACATTCGCAACTCTATCGGCATCGCCCTGTCGGATAATTCAAACAATGTCCGTTCTAATTGTGTGTTACGTGACGAATATTAACTCTATGTAAGTATTCCAAGAATGAAATATTTTATTTCTTATTTATGGCCAGAGATAAAAGGTTACATATAGTCACTCCAATAAGAAATAATTATTCTGTTATATTATGATAGTTAATCTATCTTCACATTGGATATTTTATTAAATGGTTCTGTTTTATTTTTGCAATACCAAATTTACATATGCAAGAGAGTGATAGAATATGTAAGACATAAAACAACACATAAATCTTGCACACATTAAATAATTAAGGTATATGGAATATGTGTTCCAATATATTGAGTGTAATATTTCATATTAATATGAATAATAAATTTCATGAAAATAAATGTTGTATGAGTGCTTTTAACAAAAGTAATCTTCTTCACCAGTATAAACTAAATTATAAATTATATTCTAGCTTAACGAAAAAAAATAAAAGAGCGTACATATTTTTTAAAATCCAGCAATGCATCCGTGGCTCTGCAAGGGCTAGGGTTGTCCATGGGCCCAGGAGCGTTTACCCTAGATGTGCCTCCTGCTCCCTTGCCACCGTTTCCATAAAAAAACTAAATTCAGTCTGTTTTGTAATGCTCAGTAACATGTACCGGAGTTGAGTGGCGGTCTGAATGGAATATATAAATTATGTTCGGCTTGATAGTAGCCGTGCGAATGTGTTAAGACTGTCTCATAGTGGAAGAGTCTAAGCTAACACAATTATATACCTAATATTTTACAGTGTGAATAGTATTTGTACGGTATCTCGCTGAGTATGCTTTCTATGTTTAATACTGTCTATGTCAAAACCTGACAACACAACCAAATGTATCACAAGACAGTACACTGTTGTATCACAAGACAATAACTTGTGCTATATAACTATTGCAATATTTAGATTGTATGTCGATTTTGATTCAAATTTCACTTTGATATATCCAAGACTGTTGTTTCAATTCTAACTCCGTTACTCTCGAGGCATTAATTGGAATTGTTATTGTCCTCCCTAAATCGAGTGTAATAATAGTTTATCTAGGCCCGTGTGTCAATTTGCCGAGACGTGACGCCGGCGCTAGCGTAACACGAGATGAGATGAACGACCTCTGTAGCACGGGAAAGCCATGGATTAATTAAAAAAACATTACGAGCCCATAAACCGACGCCATCGCGCCCACTGCACATAAAACTGTCATTCATTAAGTGAAGACAAGGCGTTCCCTTGCGTTTAACGTTCTTGCTACATTTGAAACTGGCTGATGCTCGACTTAACTTTTCTGTTAGATGGATTACAACACGGCTGCTTTATCAAATTATTGATTTAAATTGATTAAATTTAAAACGTTTCTTTATTGTATGGATATATTAATGCCTTTTAGAACTTACGACTTGAGTAACTTCAGAAAAAGTGCATACATCAAGGGTTTTGGTGCTAGGGTTATGTTTGTGCAGTGTTATTTATAATTTTTTAAAAAATATAACAAAATACAGATTTAAATTCAAAACTACATTTAAAAATAGTATTTATCGACTTTCTTTAAAGTAAATTCGTGATCTGTTAATTGGCATCTTTATTCAATGCACTCTCAGTTTGACAATTTACATGTCAGTTTCAAACTAACAAAGTTTATAATCTATGATGGAAATATATAGAGCTACCAAGCACGTGCCAAGCTAAACATTCAATATATTTTAAAATCGATTTGCATATTATGTTATAGGACTACCAGTGACGGAACTACATTGCATTTTAATATAAAAATGCTATTAATAAATCTGAAATATTATTATCACTATAAAGAATTTAATACTTTGAAATGAACAGAAGAGTCTTCAGTATATTGTCAGCCGGCAACACAACCAATGTGTTGTCCTTGGGCGGCGGTATTCTCTTACCATATTATACCATAATTTAAAAAAAAATTGTTACAGTGGTACACTGTAAACTGTACACTGTAAAGTAAGTACTGTATTAATGTTATAATTTTTTTTAGTTTTAAATAAATATAATTGAATTATGTATAAATTTTAATATTTATATTTCCTATAATAAATGGTAAATAATTTAAGAACAAGTCAGACAAATGTGGTTCTAGAGATTTCTTAAGCTATCGGCTACTACTAACCAGAGAAACCACATACCAAAGGTATGTAGTTTAGTAATTATGTAGGTACCATATAAAGGTATACTAAGGTATTGTTTTCTTTTTCGTTTTCTGTGTATATATTAAACAATATTTTATTATATTCGTAAAAAAAAAACTGACTTACATTTTTCGCTTCCTAAAGTTTCCCGCCTAACCGACGCAGCCTGCTGATAACTCCGCCACTGGTTGAAACATTACGTGGTTTTTTACATATGAGCGAGCTGAAAAGGTGAGCGTAGAACCGCAAAATGTAATACGTTCGTATTATTAAATCAGTTACATTTATATTAAATATTTTAATTTTACACGCTATTATTCCAGCTATGTTAGAAATTGGGGCGAACTAAATTGTTTTGAAAACATGAAAACAACAACAAGTGAAAACTTTTTGTAGCAAATTAAAATCTGGATAATAGCCATTGTATATAATATAGTTATATTCTATAACATACTAGTAGATAACAAAAAACGCCATTTTTCTATAAAAATTATAAAGAAAGAACAGTTTCAGTGACGGCGTTTTAATTTTTTAAATAAAAAACAATTATTGTGAGACTACAACAGTAAGACATGCAATTTTGACAATGTAGATAATTATATATTTTGAAAAATCGTCGTACATTACTTTGTCCTATGATCAGTGTTTGCAGTGCATGTAAGGATTTTTTTAGATTTTATTATGCCTTGGGTTGCGTTATTATCGTTTAAGTAAGGTCTCTCACTGTCTTTAAAATATAATAAAGTCTATGTTCATCGGAGATAGTGTAGCTTCCCAACTGTACTTTGGAGCCTATTCTGTTCAAACAAACAAAGAATCAAATCTTTCCTCTTTATAATATTGTATAGATAAACCCTACGTTATTTGGCTTCAATTCCTAAGTAACAGTTGGTTTTTTTTATTATTCTATAGCGGACAACGGAGCAGGTGGGTCTCCTATATGGTAATAGAACACCACCGCCCTTGGAACACCGCGCCACAGCTCGCACGTTGGTTGTGTTGCCCGATACAGATACCGTTTCACGCTGAGTATTCAGTGAACCCGTGGTATCAATTCGGATGAGCTGGCTCAATTAGTGCGTCAGCATATGCTTCAGCATTGCGTTCCTACGAGTGATTATATTTATATGTTTATATAATATTCGATTATTTCATATTTGTATTATATGTTGTTATATTTGTATATTAAAGTATATATTATGTTATATGCTAATATCTTTGCATAGATTTACTAAGAACTTTGCCTAAATGGCAAGGCGAACAATGTAAATGTTAATGAGATTGAAACTCATTAATGGTCTTATATTTCACTGACAAAAAAGGCACCATTAATCTGTATCGCTCAAGGTCGAGCAAAAGAGATTAGAGAATGGAATTATAATTAAATTGATTAATGCTATAGTCGTGATCTCGAGGAACCCTTTGTGCATAACCTACTGACTAAAAATGCAGAGTAGGACGTCCCGCCACACGATGGAAAGACGATCTCGTGAAGGTCGCGGGCAACCGCTGGATCCTGATCGCTCAAGATAGCAATAGGTGGGCGTCTTTGGGGGAGGCCTATATCCAGCAGTGGCCTTGATAGGCTGATGATGATGATAGTCTGATAGTCTGTAGATAAATATAACTTTGATTATTCATAGACAGTATAAATCAAAATGGGGATATGGCGGTCAGAGCAGGCGGGTTTCTTTAAATGGTATGTCATCGCCGGCCATCGACAAACGCGCCACAATTCGCGGTTGGATTGTGTTTACACCGCTTATGTGACATAAATTAGTGGGCCTCCGGTATCCTCACTCATTCAGGAAAACACAGTACAAGTACCATTATACAATGCAATTCTGGTTTTTATTGTATAGCGAGAAATGTAACAATAGGGTCGCTTGGATAGTATGAGATTGATGCCCATAGACAAACGCGCCTCAACTGCGCTGTGGTTGTCTAGACGACTTTACGCTACTATGCGATATAATAGTATAAACCTCCGGAATCTTCACTCACTCATTGAAACACAGTGCAAGTATTTCACGCTGGTATTCTGTGAGTACGTAGTATCCTAAATGTCCCAATGAATGCATTATCATTATTTTCCCACGGGAAAGGATAACGGGTCATCTTCAATGGTTTAGTATTTAAGAAATGGTTTCAAAAATCTTATAATAAAAATATTTTTATGGTATTCCATAAAAACAAAAACACCAGGTAACATTCGGGTCTACTCTATGGTAAGAGATTATCGACGCCCATGGACAATACGCTCTTGGGTTGTGCTGCCGGCTTTTTACGCCGTTTTAACACTATAATTTTAAGAGCCGATATCCTCTCACTCAGCGAATCACAGATCCCTCTAAGATTTCCTAATAAAATTCGATACGCCAAATTTTGATGATAGATAAGAGGTATTTTACAGGGCATAAATTTTCTCTTAGCATAATCAAAATCGGCATACTTTATATTTAAGACTCGCACGCCATCATTCACCTTTACGAGCCCGAGTCGTTTTATTAACGAGTAAGTGCGCAATCTCAACTGGGTTTCAGTTATATTTATGTGCTGGAAACGTGATTATTCTTTAAAGTTTAAATATATACGAGTTTCAGCAGTTAACTGAATACCGGCATTTTCCATCATTATTTTATACGACATCTGTTAACCCGTATTTTACTCTGAAGTGAATGTTAACATCTTATTCTCATAGAATTTCTAAGAAAAATTAAACAAAAGGAGAAAATATAAATATAGTAAAGAAGAAATATATTAAATAATAAATATATCATAAATATATAGTACAGCGGACAACGGAGCAGATGGGTCTCCTATATGGTAAGACCGCGCCATTTGTCCATACTTTGTTTGCCTCTGTACGTTTCTTCTTTTTTATGTTGTTTTGTTTTATTCTATTGCGAATTACGAAGCAGGTGAGTCCACTATATCGTAACAGAACACCGCCGCCCATTAAAACTGCACCACAGTCCGCGCGTAGGTTGTGTTGCCGGCTTTATGTAAAAAAATTGCGAATATAACACATTTAATTATGATAATTTAACAGCTTTTTAAATAATATTAATATTTTTGACAACAAAGGAGGTGAGCCAAATAAATGTCAACATAATTAATTTTTATTTAATCTTCAAATATAACAAACAAACAGAATTTAATTTAATGAATCAAAAGGCAAGACATTAATTTTAATTCAACTCTGCAAGGGTTAACTCTACTCGGTAAAAGTTTGGCCAAATATTTGTCGAAGCGTTTAAACTTTGTTATTTATACCATCCTTTGCAGGACCTTCGTGTAATTTAATTTTATATCTAAATACGAATTAATTATACTTCATTTATATATGAAGTTTTATTACCCTAAAAGTCATCTTTAAATATTATATTTTAGAATTAAAACTAAGTTTTTTTTCCCACTCTCTGTGGAATCAGCTGCCAGCAGGGGTATTTCCAAACAAACATGACTTGGGGATCTTCTAGAAAGGAGCAGACACATTACTTAAAGGCCGGCAACGCACCTGCGGCTCTGTAAGGGCTGGGGGTTTCTATGGGCGGAGGACCGCTTGCCCTAGGTGAGCCTACAGCTCGTTTGCTACCAACTGTATATAAAAAAGTTTTTTTGCATAGCTTGTGTCGTGTATCGTACGCCAAACGAGCAACGACATTACTGAAACTGAAATTATTTCAAAGTGTTTGTGATTTAGTGAAAGGAAATCCTTACTGCATAATGTTCTAGAAAATTTAGTTCTACTAAAATGTTTCAATTACTGACAACTTTAGAACATATATAATATATATTGTTGTGAGTATGTACTTGATTGATATTTTATTTATTATTGTTACTGAAACTGAATTTTGAGAACCACATAGCTTAATTGTTTTAAAAGTGTACCATGAAGCGAGAGTTATCGGATTCGGATTATTGAAGCTTTGGTCCACACAATTATAATTTAATTTTTAGTTCTTTCGGTCTTTGGAAGGGCTTGACAGTGGCCGACCGAGTGTGTTAATACTAGGGCACTCGTGGGTGAGCCATGCTGAAGTATTTGCTTACGCATTAATTGACGCACAAAGTGATACCACGGGCGCACAGAATACTCAACGTGAAACGGTACTTGCACTGTGTTTCGCAGAGTGAGTGAGGATATCGGAGGCCTTTAAGAGTGCCGCTTAAGCGGCGTAAAAAGCCGGCAATACAACCAAAGCGTGGACTGTGGCGCGGTTGACCGGCGGTTTTGTCTTACCATATAGGAGACCATCTGCTTTGTTGTCCGTTATAGAATAAAAAAAAATATTTGAAAGCGTTTGTCATTTAGTGAAAGGAATTGTTGTCTACTATGTTATAATTACTGAGAACTATACAACAAATATACTTGATTGACGTTTTAATTATTAATGTAGTATTTTTAACTCAAGGATATAAGGTAAATGACGTCTATGGTAACATAGCCTTTTTGGCTGACCTCTGCCCCCACCCTGGCCCATGCCGAGTTTCAGTGACGTCGTTGTACTAGTCGAAAAAACCCAACAACGATCTAAGCCGAGTTTCGAGTCTCACAGAAGACGCCCTTGTGCTAGTTGTAGCAAAACCTAAAAATCACATTTATTATATAATAAGATACAGCATTCATTATTTTTATATAAATCATTATACGTTTTCAAATCGTATCATTGCTTAATGTTGCTCCGGTGTATTTAAATCGAACAAAAGTTATACTTAACTGAAATATGTCTGGTGTTCTAATATTCTCCCACTGAAAGCTTTTAACACGTTATATAAATTCACAGACAATTACTCAAGAACTTGTGAGCCCCGACTAATCTGCACATAATCCCTCAAAGTTGACGTTAGTACCTTAAAGTTGTGTAGTATATCATAACTTTTACATTAAATTCTATAATTACTTTATATTACAACAGTATAAAAAGTAATTATACAAACTTACTTTTGTATTTTATTTAGTAGCTGCTGCATACAATGTTATGTTACAATAATTTCAAATGAAATATTTAATTTGTTTCTTACTTCATATAAATCATACAATTGATAAATATTATAGTAAAATTCATTACTAATATATATGTTTATTGTTAGTAATGTTAGTATTTTTTATTCTACAGTGCATAATGGAGCAGGTGGGTCTCCTATATGGTAAGAGAACACCGCCGGCTATGATCAACCGCGCCCCAGTCTAAGGTCTAAAGTCCCCACTTTTAAGGGCCTCCGCTGACCTCACGCAATTCTGCGAGCCTATGGTATGACTTTGGACGAGCCGGCCCAATCAGTGCGTCAACATATGCTTCGGAATGACTCTTCCACGAGTGTGAGGAGTGGTAGTAGTAGCTAATACCTATATAATATAAAATAGCTAATAGCAATATTTATTAATAGCAAATGAAACAAAGAGAGAAAAGCCAAGGTCATATTAATTCGTAATTTATTAAGGAAATAAGAATATTAAAATTTCTTTGAATCTGATTAGATAAATCAGTTATACTTCATTCCATATAATCTAAGAATTTTTCTAAATGATAATATTTTGTGGGTAAATAAAACATTTTCTTCCTATTGCTACAAACTTATCTTCAGATTGTTAAAAGTCCACCACAAAGTATTGTATTTGTCTTTGCAGTGCCCACTTTATTTACATAAATGAAATTAGGTTTTTCATTAAAACACAAAATTGCTTGTCTGTCAAGAAAGTAATAAGGTCTAGTTACTGTTGGTAGACAACGCATTAGTTATTCCTTCTCACCGCAATATCTCTTCGTTGTGCAAAATTGAAGGAGTTATATTCTGATTGAAATTTAAATAGAAAGTTTAATAATATAAATTAATAGTAGAATATTTCTATAGGTACTATATGTTCCGCCTTTTTAAAGTAACAATTTTCATGAGTTTTTTTTAAATAATCAGTTTCTGTTGTGATTTTTATTTTCTATAAATTCTTCATCTTGTAGATTAAATATATTTTTGTTTAATAATATCTCAATTTTTTAATTATAAATTAGATCACTGCCGTCCATAGATGAATCTGTTCTTTAGTTGTATTGCCGGCTGTTACACGCCACTAAATTGGGATACTTGGTGGGTTTTTAGTATTTTCGCTTTCACGATGAAAAAAAGTACAAGTACTGCTCCATACTGCTATTCTGTGAGCGACGATCCAGAACAATTACTGTCACATGCTTCAGCATGGCTTATCCACTAGAGAAACAAAGATTAAGTCATTGGCCCGGCCACCGTTCAGAGCTTTCAAAGTCTAAATACAATTCATAAATATAATTATAAATTCTATTTAGAACGTTAATCGAACCCGGTACCGATGACGTAACGGTGGAATATAGACTCAGCCAGCTCCAAAAAGTTGATCCATCTTGATAACGTCAGTCAGATAGATTTACGGACACATAAAGATTCTTACACCCTTGATTTTCCTAATATTGTAGGAAGCTTCAAAAAATTTTCCAACAATAAATTTGAATATCTCTAGATTTATGTCTCTTTAAAATCATTATCTTAAAGCTGAAATTATGGATTTTAAAACGTCAATTAATTTACTAGCCGTGGTGAGCCATGTTGAAGCATATGCAGATGCACAAATTGGGCCGGCTCGCCCAAAGTGATATCACGGGCTCTCAGCATACCCAGCGTGAAACGGTACTTGTACTATGTTTCGCAGAATGAGTGAGGATATCGAAGGCCCTTAAAAGTTCCGTTTGAGCGTCGTAAAAAGCCGGCAACCCAACCAGTGATCGGTGTGTGGCGTGGTTGTTCATGGAAGGCGGTGTTCTCTTACGATATAGAATAAAAAAATATACACTAAAAACAGACAATTCTTTAAAAAAAGCTTGCACAACGTAATAATAATGCTAAAACGTTTTCATTGTCCTGTTCCTATTTAAATTTGATAATACAAAGAACTGACATTTAAATTGATATTAAAAAATATTTAATATCAACCGTCAAGGAATAAGCCTTAAATTAAAATAGGATTTATCCTATTATGTGCGAATATTTCAAGGCTATTGTTACTTATTACTAACATAATGATCTGTTAAGGCTTCGAATCGCTGAAGAAATACTATAGGCACCAAGTATATACACTTTTAATATCGAACCTTTGTTAATCTTTAGCGTAGCTCTCTTGCATTGGTAAAATAAAATATGGAATAATCTTTCTGTTTCATGGTATTAAAGTTGCCTTTTATTTAATTGACTGAGATTAACAGCGTGGGAGAGCCATGCTGACACACTGATTGGGATGTCTCATCCGAAAAGATACCACGGGCTCACAGAATACTCAGCGTGAAACACTACTGGTACTATGTTTTGCTGAGTGATTGAGGATTTTGAAGGCCTTTGAAATTATACCGCTTTAGCGGTGTAAAAAGCCGGCAACACAACCAAAGCGCTCTCTTACTAGACTCGTTGTTGAGTTGTTGCCTGCTCCACTAATCAATTTATATATATATATATATATATATGGTTTTATTAAAATTTAGTTGTTTACTTACTAATCATAATGAATGTTTAAAAAAGGGTTGTTTTCTGTTCATAGTTATCCGTTTTTAATTTAAACTTGAAGGTTTTTCTAAATTAGGTTTTCAAAAATCACTCGTCGGATACGATTCTAAATTAAAAAATGCAATTCTTCAAAACCGATAGCCGAACGGTTGCAATTAAAATTCTCCAAATGATCTTGAAAAATGTAAAGACGGTGAATAATTTAAATGCATCGGAAAAGGGAAATGAAAAGTGCGGTGTGCTTTATCGTCTCCATCGTGGTCCAATAGAGTTGCCTCGTCCGCGAATTTAAATTTTAAGGATCCTCGAGCGAAGGATCCTTATTAATATAGACATAACTACGTGTAAAACGCTCTGAATTATGTACAAAAGAATTAAAATGTACTTATATGGAAATTTGACCTAGATTTTTTGCATGAAAGCATTAACTGTGATGAATAAAGCTTTTTATTATACAGGAGTATGTTTGTCATTTTTATTTATTAACCGTACACCATCCATTAAATTACTATAGAAGTATTTGTTAAACGTTTTTATGTTTGAAAAGTGGTCACTGCCGACTTCAATACAAATGTTGACGTTATAATTATTAAATTGGAAATGTTCTGCTACGTATTCAAACTGAGATGATGTGCGTTGAAAAAATTCACAATTTTCTAATTAATATTACACTTTTTTTTATTCAACAGCGGGCAACGGAGCAGGTGGGTCTCCTATATAGTTACAGAACACGGCCGCCCATGAACAACTGTGCCACAGTCGGCGCATTCGTTATGTTGCCCGCTTTCACGCTGCTTACGAGGTACTTTTAAGGGCCACCGATATCCTCATTCACTCTGCAAATCACAGTACAAGTACCGTTTCACGCTGAGTATTCTGTGATTTTAACGTATAACATATATGTAATTTTTATACTGATTTAAACATAAAAGAAACTCTTACAGCCTTCTCGTATTCATTACAATAAATATTAACCAACACTGACGGAATCTTATGAATATGTCTGAGATAATATAACTTCCCACTTTCTACATGGCTTACCCGCAACTCTTAATATTATATACCAGTTACTACTTTAATAAAAGACTTATTTCAATACATATTATATTCTTTGACTGTAGTATATTCTTAGTGAAATCAAAATCCAATGTTTATCAATTAATGGAAATATAAATATTGACTAGTGGATCAATGTATATGTAAAAAATATCCCGAGACAGAAATGCAATACAAGATATAAAAATATATATCCGATTCGCCTACTATGTTTCATAAAAAAAGTAACTCGTTTCAAGGATATCGTATAAATATCTTGAATCAGTTTAATTCTTGTATTAAGCAAAATATAAAAGATAGGTTGTACTGCTACTAGAGACGGTATTGTTTAAGGAAACAAGACCATCGCCTTTTTAGCGGATAACCGGTCAGGTAGGTTCTGCTCATCACTTCAGACGAGCCGAAATTAGTACACTGGCATATCCTTCAGCATGGCTCTCCCACGAGTGCGACTGTATTAAGACACTCGCCTGACCCGTATCAAACCTTTACAGAGACTAACTAAGTTATAAATTTAATTATGTCTGTCCGGCCGAGGATTCGAACCCGATACCTCTCGCTTCATGGTACACTTCTAAACCATTAAAGAACAAGGCTTTACGATTTTAATATAAACATAGCATTATAAAATTAAATCCTTGTTACTTAACTGCTTCAGTATCTAGACGTGTTCGTAAACAGTCTGAAAGTTTAATTCATAGCCTTAACCCTATTAGATAAAAATATTTGTGACTGACGTTGATTAAATAAAATGTTCAAAATAGACAGTGATATTTGGGAATAAATCCTCACTCCAGGTTATCATGATAAGTGCAGCCCGCAATTATAAAGATAACTTTTTATTCCATTCTTTAACGGTCGTTCCTTTTACAACAGACAGAGAGGTTTTATTCATTTTAGGTTTAATTTTTGCAGGAATGGAAAATGATGAGAAAAGTAATTAACGCTCTGAAGAGTGGAAATGAAACGGTACTTACAGAGTATTATCGATCCGATCGCTCGGGATACAGCCGTCGTATTGTTGCCAGTCGAATATTTTTAGCACATACCTATACGAAATAGCCGGTTTTCTTTTAATATCCATATTTTGACTACATTACTTTAAAAGATTAAATAAAGTAGAGAAACTTTTTTTCTACAAGAGACAACGGAGCAGGTGGGTCTCCTATATGATAAGAGAACACCGCCGCTCATGAACAACCACGCCACAGTCCGCGTATTGGTTGTGTTGTCGCCATTTTACACCGCTTAAGTGACAATTTTAAGGTCCTCCGATATCCTCATTCACTCTGCGAAACACAGTACAAGTACCGTTACACGCTGAGTATTATGTGAGCCCGTGGTATCACTTTGAACGAGCCGGCACAATGCTGCTTCAACCTAGCTCTCCCGGGTTTGAAACTAGTATTTCTTCATTTTAATTGCCGCGCTTGGCACTGTATGATCAAAATGTCTGGTTGTTTTGATGGCGGCGCCATCTTGGAACGTAATGGAAATAAATAGTGGTAAAAATGTATGTTAAATTAAAACCAAATCTCGTTCATAATTTATGTGAATTGAGAGGTGTTATTAATAAATTTTTTTTCGTAAAAAAAATTGTTAGGTTTATTTAAGTACTCCACTTCTTATTATATTACTCTATCTAATAAATAAATAAAATTTACTTTTTTTTAATAGAAAAAAATTAAATTTGTCATATCTGTCTTATTTAGACTAATGTGTGAGCCTCGTAGCTAAGTTTTTTTATAAGCCTACCACGAAACGAGTGGTTATCGATCTCTGTTCCGAATAGAAATTTTATAATGCAATTTATAATTAATTCGGCCTGTGAAATTACACCGCCAAAGCAGTATTAAGGCCGGACACATAATCAAAGCACGGATTGTAACATGAATGTCCATAGGGTCTGCGGTTGTTTATTACATTAGAGGACACCGGTCTGCTCAGTGTTCCGCTATACTATAAAACATTTTTAAAACACATTTGAGTTTATATTGGTACACATATACAATCTTTATATAATCATATTGTCTTAAAACACAATAATTTAATACAATTTGTGTAATAGCGGCGCCGGTGCGTAATTACAAAATGGCGGCCGCACAAAGAAACAGCTGATCCTTAAAACTTACACAAAGTGAGATCATAAAACGTAAGTATAAGTTGTGGTAAACTTGTCAAAGGCGACGTAAACTTTTGCTTCATTTGATTTGAAAATATCTGGTTTCAGTCACGACCTTTTGAACAAACTTAGTTTAGTATTTTCAATTATATTACAAATAATTTGTATTTCTGATTATTGTACTGTAAAATTATAATATGTACGTACAAATAAGATACTTGTTTAATAGGCTGTGAAAAAAGGCTTAAAGGCTTGAATTTATATCTCTGACAATAAAGTATCTAACTAAATTTTATTTATTGAATAGGTATATTACATTACCTCCACTTAAATTAAGCTAGTATATCATTTTACCTGAAAATAAAGAAATTAGTATAAAATGACTACGTCATAGTACGACTACGTACTACGAAAATTTAAGTCTTCATTGCCATTATGTTTTTATAACACTCGGTTCAAAGACGTAAGACAAATAAAATTAAGAAACACATTTTTTTTACTTGCAGGTAATACATTTTACATTCAAATGATATTAACTGAATTAGTAAATATGTTTATTTGGGGTAAGTATATATTCAGCCACATCTATTATGTTATAATGTAAACCGAAGTAAATATTATAAGTTTTAATACCGCAGTCACACTTGCACGTTCGGTCATAAAGTGTTTAGATGGCAGGTGCTATTATTTGCTCCTTAAATGAGAAACGTGCACAAATTGCTCATTTAACCACAATTTATGGCTATTTTATGTTGGTATTTCCGTATATAATCGTATCAAAGTTGCGCCATTAGTTTTATGATTTTGAAGTACAATATTTTCTATTAACGGATATAATTTAAAAATATGTATCTGGTTAGAGTATACTTTAGGGCTCTGTTTCTTAAAATGTGTACCGCTGCACACTGGTGTGCCTTTAATTGCCGTGCTTTAAGTGCCGTTAATTGGTGTGCCTCGGAAAAATAAGATTGTCTTATAAACTTAAGTATAAGCAAAGGTAAGAAAATATTCTTGGGTACATAATAATACACATTTATTATATTCACGCGAGCGATCGAGAGGTTTTCCTTTCATTATTTTGGTACTTAGTAAATAAATGATGATTAATATTTACATAAGTTGTTTTTTTGTGATGTACCTTTAAAATTTTACGTCTTCCTTGATGTACCTTGAAGGGAAAAAGTTTGCGGAACACTGCTTTAGGGTGTCCCTTGAATTCTCGACAAATTTATGTATATTTATATTAGTTTATATATTCTTTAGCAATATTTATGTGCTTTAAGGTACACAGAATTCTATTAGAGAAATGCCATCATACAGAGTATTTGAATAAATAACAATTACATTGCAACATGAAATTATCTCCTATTCTCCTGTTAAATCTGTGTACCTTAAAGTTTTAAGTTACTGCATTGTTTTATGGTTTGTAATATTATTTTTACAATAATTTGAATTCTCTGCAAGTTTATCTCATTATTATATTTTTTATTTCAAATTAAGATTTGGAAATTTTCCTTTTTTATGATCCTACTGCCTTATTTTTATGTCAGGTTAGGGTTTGTCATCCGTGACAGAGCCATACTAAAGCATATTATGCTGACGCACTAATTGGGCCGGCTCGTCCGAAGTGATACCACTGGCTCACAGAATACTCAACGTGAAACGGTACTTATACTGTGTTTCACAGAGTGAGTGAGAATATCGCAGGTACTTAAAAGGGCCGCTTAAGCGGCGTAAAAAGCCGGCAACACAATCAATGTGCGGACTGTGGCGCGGTTGTTCATGGGCGGCGGTCTTCCTTACCATATTGAAGACCTCCAATATGGTAAGGAACTTGCTCCGTTGTCCGCCATAGAATAAAAAATAATAAAAAAATGTTACATTATTTTAATTGTGTAAAAGTGTATTATTGTTTATAATATAAAGGTTTTATTTTCATTTTTTATTACATTATTATGTAGACAGCGTTCCGAGCGAACAAGACTGGCTTTATTTTAACCCATTATTGTTACAATATAGAGAGAATGAGAATTCACATCTTTATTTTTCCAATAAACATGTTATTAAATATATTTCTTTATCATATAGCATACGATAGGTAAACGATAGTTGTCTTGCCGGTAAATATATCCTCACTCATTCAGAGAAATAATCTACTATTGTATGTTTGTATTATGTGAGCACGTGGTATCACTCCAGACAGCCGGCCCGAGGGAGAAAGGAAGACACTAGCACGTTGTTTTGCATTGATTAAAAATATAAAAAAGATATTTATATATTTTGTATAAAAGCAATCGAATCTTAACACTGAAATAAAAGCATTCAAATAAATTGTTCATCATACAATTACTCTGTAAATGGTGAAGTTTTTACAGATTGCGGTTGAATTATTTATGATGAATTGCCAATGTTTTATATTTAATTGATTTACTTTACTTTTGCGTTTAAAATACGTGTTAAGGTAAAAAAAATTACATCTTATATATCTCATTATAATTATAAATATATACTTGAATGCAATTTAGGTATAGCGGTAAATAGAATGGTAGAAAGAAAATAAAAAAAATGCCATAACATAAATGAGACTTTAAAAAATGTTTTTCAACGTTATATCGCTCTGCGAAGTTTGATTTCGCTTGGGAGATAATGTCGTGTTGCTGTGGCGCTATTTTTTATTCAAAAACTGTGTGATGGTGTTTTTTATTACTTTATAGCATTCGTAATTATCATTGCGTCCTAAAGCTATATGCGTTCAATAAAAGAGAAAATATTTATAAAACATCTGTGTAGTGAATAGGTTAAGTATAAAACTCAATTTTTTTAGCACAATTATCTTTTTATTGAAATGTTCACAGTGAATATTCGCTTTGATAGTGACATGATATTAATAGGTTTTCCTTTGCGATCAAAGGTGAGGTTATTCATATGTGAGGTTAAAACTTTGTCCACCATTAAAGAATAACTCAGGAACTGGTCTGTATGGAATATGGTAAGAGAACACCGCCGCCCAACCAACCACACCACAATCCACGCATTGGTGTTATTGCCGCCTTTTTATACCACTAATCGGCACTTTTAAGAACCTCCGATCTCCTCCGATTTTTATGGTATAGTGGATAACGGGGCACCGTTATCCGCTATACATACCATAAAAAATACCTAACTGCTAAAATAACACACATACATACGACCTTCTTTGTGCAAGATATCTTCAACGCTGAGCAAACAAATCTCAGCTGTTTCTATTTTATAGACATGCACATTAACAAGATTTATGCATTCAATTTAAACCAACAACATTGTAATTGGATCCCTTAAATGTTGATAGAAAAACGGTCATAACATGAAATTTATTTATGCCATTCGATTTTATTGGCTAATTCATTGCGGATCATGGCTTTGGCGTTCGCTTTTGGAATGCGCTAAACCTTTGATGCATGGCTTGTACTTGATATATTCTTTAAGTATACGTCGTAAATGGATTGGAGCAATCATTGTTGAAATAGGATTACGTTTTTATCAAAATATTGACGTATTACGTATATGTCGGATAGATTAATATTATTTTTTCTTTTCTTTTTTACTTTTCTTTTTCATTTGTTTAATTTAAGCAGCAACATTCTTGGAATGTTAGATGTCATTAAGTAGATGTCAGAAGTATCAAATGTTGTGTCAAGGGTTGGTTATCGAAATTAAACATTGTTTTCCTTGTAATGGAGGATTATCCCACTTATATATAAGCGATACCTATTATGGTTTGAATTAAAACTCAAAAATTACTATAGTAGTAGTAACAAGTAACAATGTTATGTTACATAAAGCGAAGCAAAAATTATAAAATATTGGATAAATTACAACATTCTTACATCTAACTAACAGTTACAATAAAGCAACATTAGAATAAAAAAATAATAAAAACGATTTAATACAAAATTACAATGTGACTGGTGCCAGCTACTAAAATATGTATATATCAGTATTTTATAGTCAATTATAGCAAATAATAATCAATAATTATAACGGAAGCAAAGTAATTTGGAGGTAATTTATAGCTTATTTGTAGTGAAGCTAATACAAAATTTCATAATAACAGTAATATTTTGTGGCGTAAAAAGTCGGCAACCCAACCTATGCATGGACTGTGGCGTGGTTGTCCATGGGCGACTGTGTTTTCTTACCATTTAGGTGACCCGTCTGCTCCGTTGTCTGCTATATAATAAATAATGTAATTTTTTAATGCTATATATTTAGTTAATTGTAACATTATGCAAAGTTAAGGCAAAATTATGTTAATATATTCTAATACAGAAAACCGAGTTTTGGGGGAGAAATGAAATGCCATTTTCAGTAGATTAACTATAAGACCTTTTAAGTTAGTCACAATGTATAAAAACTGAACAATTGAAAGTTATAATTACATTAATTTTCCAGTGTAGTTTGTTAGTAGATTTTGAATGTGCGTTTTATAATTGTTTAGCGGCTTTTTACGACGCTTAAGTGGCACTTTTTCATTCTGCGAAACACAGTACTAGTCGGTACTTGTACTCAACACTCAACGGTTTTCAAGTACAAATACCGTTTCACATTGAGTATTCTGTGACCTCGTGGTATCCATGTCAACATAGCTCTGCCACAGGTGCGACAGTATTAAAACACTCGACCGGCCATTGTCAAGCCGTTCCAGGGACCGAATAAATTATAAATTTAATTATAATTATCCGGTCTGGGATACGAACCCGATATGTCTTGCTTCATAGACTTATAAAACCACTTAGCTACAAGGCTCTCAAAATAAATGAATGGACTCTTTTAATTAAAAAAAATTCCCACCTAATAGAAACCTAATACCCGTTCCCAGAACGAGAGTCACTAATTACAATTAAGCTCACAACGGACATCTTCTAAACCTCCAACAAATCCGAGAAAATCTGCTAATCATCACTAAGCACTGGTTTTCTATTAAAAATACAATTTTCGGTGAAATTATTATAGCTTTGCAATTATTTAATTTAATAACAGTATTCAATGTATAAATAGATTTTTGTATTTGTGTTAATACGTTAATGTGTTTTTTATCTTTAATTGAATTTAATTGAACCATCGTTTTGTTGAAGATTGGATTGAAACGAAATCAATAATTTTTATTTAACGGAGGCCTTATAAATTTATTGTCATTTTTAACAATATAACTTATTAAAAAAACTATATTTTTTATTCAAAAATAGGAAGACGCTGGATGTCGCCTCTGACAGGTATTCATGGAGGTCCAAGGACGGGCCTATATCTAGTACTGGACGTCTTATGACTGAAATGATGATGATGATGATGAGGGAGGCCATCGAGCAGAAGGATTATGTACGACGTTTTATCGCCCATGGACAGCTTTAGCCCCAGCATGGCCGGCTTATCCAAAGCCTTAAACATTACTTCTACTGTGTTTCGTTAAGTGAATAAAGATATCGGCGAGCCATGCGAAATTATATCGCTTAAGCAATCTAAAAAGCCGGCAACACAACCTAACGTGTATTATTCTGCAGTTGTCCATGGGCGGTGATAGATATAGAGAATATAGCCTGCTCCATTGCTCGCTATATAATAAAAAAGTAGTAGCTAATAGCCAGATATACATAAATATATTTTAGCCATTGGTTAGTGAATTGAAAGTCACTTTGTTCAAGCTTTGTAGTGCGTAATGTTATAAGTGCATTGTATTCAGGTAACCGTGAATGTAAAGTGTCCATTGACGGGAATTTCTTTTGATACACGCTGGCCATGGTTTCAACAAATAAAATTTAAAATTTCACGTTACAAAAAGCTGTAGAAATAATATTTTATTTACTATATTCAAGCCATGATCAGAATGGATAAAAATAACACCAAATAATATAATAATTATAAATAATATGATCATTGATATTTGTGATGTTAGTGAAAGTGTAGCATAAGATACATTTTTTTATATGAATCCTTGATCATTTCTATAGATACACATCGGTGATAAATCAACCGAAATATTAATTTGAATCCTCCAGCGCAATAAATGCAATTAAAGTGACGTTTAAGGGAATTTATTTAAAATGGAGCAACTATTTTCTCTTGAGATCGACGACTAAAAGATTATTTCCTTCTTTCAGCGAATACGTGCATGTAAACACAGCATAACCTCACCGCCATCCAAATCTACATTGTTAAACAGATCAAAACTTAGGAAATTGGATATTCCGACCGTATCTGAACATTGCCAGATGCTAGGAACAGATAAAGCAATATTTTTGCTCCAATGAGTTTGTGGTTTGTATCTTGCATTTAGCAATGCAAAGTGCGTCTTGGAAATTTCTATTTGTTAACGTACAAGATTAAGCAGGTCTTGATTGCTTTGGGGAACCGTTACTAAACCAAACGTAATATTCAATAATTATTGAGTAAGTCAATTTTTTTTAACATAGATATATTGTGTAAGTTAATCAAAAGTATTTAAAACCTATATTTCGTTAACAACCTACATGAAAACATTTACTAGCAATAAATCCACTACTTCTTACTTCTTTGACTTAAAAAATACTTTTGTCAATTTTTTAAAAAGGCATTTTGTGCCACGCACCACCTCTCTGTGGAATCAGCTGCCAGCGGAGGTATTTCCAAACTAATACGACTTGGGGAGCTTCAAGAAAAGTGCGCACACATTCCTTAAAGGCCGGCAACGCACTCGAGGCTTGTTGCAGCTAGGTTGTCCAAGAGTTGAGGAACACTTGCCCTAGATGAGCCTCTTGCTTGTTTGACACCGATTGTATTAAAAAAATGAAAATAGGCAGGCTAACGTGCAAGAGGATCTAGGGGTATTCGGCTTTTTTGTTATTCATACACTTTTTTTAAGGTCCACAATATTGGTTTGGAAATACCTTTGCAAGCAGCTGATGCCTATTTTTTTAGCTTAGCAACGACAAAGAAACATAAATGTTGTACGGATTAATCTTTATATTCTGCCTCGATACTCTTTGATGAATTCAGCTGCATACATTAATCCCAACAACTCCTCAGAGCATTTTCCTTAATAAATACGATAGAAGACGCTGGGCGAACCAACATCTTTACACTAACAAATAAAATTCCGAAAATATATACTTCTTTAGTCTTAGTATAAATTATTAGTACTTTAATCCTAGTAAAAATCAAATCCTTTCTTTAATTTAACCTATGTTTTTACAAATGACTAATGCTGTTGGCATAAGCTTGTCGCGGATTTTTGAGTCGAGAAATGGGTTGAGCCGCGACTAGTTCAAGGGCGTCTCCTGTGAGACACAAACTTCGGCTTGAGCCGTCGCGGGAACGATAGACACTTGGGCGGCCGGTCGAAAGCTCACCGGAGTGGGATTTCCGACATATATCGGTCCTCGCCTCCGTTTTCGGCGGGAGCGGTTTTACCTCTTGGTTAATTATTACAATAACAAATCTACGTCCGCCTGTGCAAGACAACATTAAATTAAATAAAATGACAAATAAAGCCATGTTTAAACAATTTTCAACATTACTTAAATATAATATATTATATTATACAATGTACTTTATATAATGTAACCAATAACGCTTGTAGGTTGGATGTGTTCCAGAAAACAAGAAGTTAGATTGAACTGCAAACTTTATAAATCATTACTAGTCTTACGTATTATAATCATTAAATCATAGTTTGGCAGCGAGACGACTATGAATCTAAATATTCAACAGAAAGCCTAAAGCAACTTTACTAATACTAAATATATAAATCTTTGGTTCTAATACCATATTTCTCAGATATAATCATTGTTTGTGTGGTCTTATGTTTAAATAGTAAATAGAACTGCAAATCACAGATTTCAAAGTTCTTCCATTTCCATTGATTTCCTGTTTTACAAGTTATCCTTGAAATATTATCTAGAACTTCCCTTTAAGTAAATACTTGCCTGTAATAAGAAGCTCTACAGTTCCTTATTTATTCTAGGTAGGCACAAGTTTAAAATTACATGACAAACTAAAGAGACAATTAAATAAAATTCAGAATAATTAAACTATAGTAGGAACTGTTCCCGTATCTATTCTAGTTTTCGAAATAATCATCAACAAATGTCGGTTGTTGTTTAGAAGTAAATAAAAACATTTATTAGTGGTAGAGGTAAAAACTTTTAAACTGAGACAGGTGTTTTCAACTTTATATGTATCTCAACAATTCATAATCGCAAGATATCTTCAAAATCGTTCCGCAATTCTTAAATAAACTTGAAACATTTTGGTTTATGCATTACCAAAACTCAACTTGTTTTATTACGTTTAACAGTATCCACAAATCACATATTTTACACCCCTCCCGTAAATTGAGTCTTAAACGTAAGTTATTATATTATTTTTAAATTTGTACATCATTTTAAATTTTATATACATCTCATTAATACATAATTCCAAACATTTTAATCAAATTAATTGAAAGGCATTAGAGTGATAGCTTATTTAGAAAGATCTCTTCAAAATCGATGCGAATTTTTTATCGAATACATTTTTCGAATTTTTAAATAAATTCTCTATTTTTGCTAACAGTATAATTTTTAATACATTTATCGTACCTATTTGTCTAACGTTTTTCAAATCAAATAATTTTGATATAAAACACGAATTAATACCGCTGAATTCAATAACTAATATTTAAAAACATAGGCAGAGGTTGACATTAACACTCTTTCATTACCTCATTCATTATTATAGGAAT
Source organism: Delias oraia (assembly GCA_018230265.1). Taxonomy (NCBI): domain Eukaryota; kingdom Metazoa; phylum Arthropoda; class Insecta; order Lepidoptera; family Pieridae; genus Delias; species Delias oraia. Next base: position 27,545 of record DWCF01000214.1, on the reverse strand, counting down.
ACACTTTCATAACACCTAACAAAGGACCGAGATAATGTTGCCATTGTAAATTCTTAATCATGAAACTGTAGTACCATCTTGGATTTCACGTTAATCTATCTTCTTACGTCGCCTTTTCTGAGTAAAATTAATTTCACATAAATGACTGTATATTTAAGTCATATGCGAGTATAAATAAAAAGTAAAAACTTATTTTAAAATGATAATAAAGTTTATATTTAGGCATTAAAAATATTCTAAATTATTTTTATTAATTAGAAATTTTAAGTTGTATTATATTTAATTTAATTTCATTCTACATGTGGAAGAGTTGTGGGTATCCATGGCTGGAAGACAGATTACCGTTACTTTTCTATCTTTTTTTGGCTTCAGGTACAGTGCCAGCCGTTTTTGAAGGTTTATAAGTCCTATTGGTATGGAAATACTTCTGTAGTCATCTGATTCCACCGAGTGGTGGTGCACGACACAAAATTCCCTAAGAAACGTTCAGCTGAGGAACAAAAAAATCGACTATCGCTTTAGTCCTAAAATAAAACACGTTCAGAGAAAATACAATAAATATACAAATGAAATTCGTCAATATACGAAGTGCCGTTTCACATAAAATAGGTCAAAAGGCTCTCGAGGAATCGTTGATTAATTTTAATACCCGAGAGGTATATAAAATTTACATTACTTTAAAGGGCACGTATTTACATAATCCATAGGTTTATTAATATATAACAGTTGTTATTTGCTTCTTTATAAAACTTTATTATAAAGCACTCGGCAGACGTAGTTACACCCCGTACGCTACCGTCTCCGACGCACGTGAGCCTTTTTGTTATATTTAGATCAATTCACAGAATATAGTTTTAAAGTATAACCTATGTATTATTCTAATGTAGTAAAAATAATGAAGTTAATCATCTAGTTTTCGTGTGACAGAGTAACAAATCGTCCATTCAACCGAGCTGTCGCGTTTGTTATATTGTTTGTAAGGCATTCCCACAGGAGTGACAGTATTAAGACACTCACCCAGCAACTGAAAATATCGTAGGTACTTAAATGGTACTCTGTAATTTGAACGTTTGTAATATTACTTTATAATATATTAAACACATCAAAAATTAAACCAGGAATTGTTTAGCCGTGCGTCTCGAAACTGGGCGTCTTGGTGAACAATATATAACTTAAGTTTTTTAATTTTTATAAGGCAACGGAGCAGCTAGATTTTCTCTATGGTAAGAGATTACTACTGTCCAACCGCGCCACACCACGCTTTGGTTATGTTTCCAGATTTTTATGCCTATCCGCTGGAACGGTATTAACAATGCTATATTATTATTATATTATTACGTTCATAAGTTGTTGACTTTTTGTAAAAAAATTGACTTCAACTTAACTATAGGTTCAAAACTTAATTAATTTACATAAATTAGGTTTTTTTATATTATTTTGTTTATGGTACTAAATATAAAAGAAAAGTTATTAAAGCAAGGTAAACCCATAATAAGAAAATATTGAATTGTTTTTCCATAAACAATGCAGCCTAAAGGTTTTGTAACGATTGCGTATATTGTATGTAAAATTATGGATCGCATCTTAAGAGGCCATTACCTGTCGGGCAGTGAATATTTTTACATAATTTGTGAATGCGGTTATGTAACCAGCCATTTACTATGTAGCAAAATATTTTTCCATAGACCTTGAAATTATGCTTGCATCCCCAATATTTTCATAATAAATCTACTGTACCTTTTCTAATGTAAATCCTTAGGCAAACGAGTAGTAGGCTCACCTATAATAAGCGTTCCTCCAACCATGGACACTCCAACCACTTGCTTTGCCACGGTTCCGTTGCCGGCCTTTTAGGGATGGATACACTCTATTTTTTGTCCTCAAGTCATATGATTTAAATATAATAGTTTTATAGTTAACATAAGATTACAACTACATCATAATATTTATTTTATTGCAGAGAAACTTATTTTTGTTTCAAGTTGAATGTCATACGAATAAGTACGAAAATAAAACTTCACTTTAAATTATACACAAAAAACACCGGCTTCTCCAACACCATTACAAAATGTTTACAAATAAATGGTTCTTCATTACAACAAACAATGCGAGTTATTATTTTTAATTTTGCATAAGAACTGGTAATAACGTCACCCTATAAATTTCGCCATTACGGCTGTATTTTCCTCAAGGCTCGCCCAGATGTTTCCTTCTGTTGTATAATAAACTCCGGAATCTTCAATTTAAGATACAACCTTATATTTACAACCTTCAACATTTCAGCCCTTACATCTAAAGTCAGCTTTTCTATATTGCTGCCATTTTGGTTTTTAAATATTTCCAGTATTTTCAATATAATCAAAGTTTATTATAAAATCTGTAAATATGTTATAAATTTTAATTTCGTACTTAATGTTAAGAAATTAGTATTGCTAAAATTTAATTTTAACATACTGCTAGTCTGTGAACGAAAAAATTATTAATATATATAGATTAAAAATAATAATGTTGTAATAAATAAAATACATATAGAATTTAAGTTTATATCAAATTCTGTGAGAGTGTTCTAAGTTATATTTGTTATGAAATTAGTTTTTCTTAAATTGAATTTCAATGCCCTCAGCGTTGTCCTCTGTCTATGAAAGAAATGTCATAATATTTAGATTGTTGAGTTATCTCAGCACTTAATAGCGGTCAATAGAATAATGAACATATCTCAAAAGTAATTTTAAAGTTATTGTAAAAGTTAATTGTACAATAATAAACAACTACAAATTTATTAACTTATAGTTAATTGAAGGTATATTATGTCTTATACATAAGACATATAATTATTGTATTGTAAAAATAATGTTTTATATATATATATATATGTTGTGTAAATACATGATGATATAAATGTGTTGCTGTTAGTTCATCTCGCTATATCTTAAGTTCGACTGAGTTAACTAATATTGATCTTGAAATCTTTGAAGAAGCGATATAAAAATGAGAAAAAAGAGTGCAAGTTCCAACAGAACTAAAATAATATATCAGAGAGTTAAATTTAATTTTCCAACACACATTCTTTACACCTATGAATCAGAGATTTTCTGTAGTTTCATCTTATTAATTTATTTTGATCGAATTAATTATTTACCCAACTGTACCAATGTATGTGATACATATGTAATATATCTGAAAAGCTCAAATATTATATACACTTAAATGGTTTTTCAAAAATTAGCATCATCGCATTAACTTTCAAATAAAAAGAGTCACGTAAAAGCACTCCCCTTTTCTAACGGGGTTTGAAAATAGGCGGACAAAGCCGCGGGCACAATTTTGATTATAAAATATTTGTTTTGAAATAAACAAAGAATTTGAAACGATTAAAGCTATAGTTAGGGGAGATTTAAACATGCGAACGTGACTAAACCACTGAATGGTCGTTGACAGTCAAACAAAGAGAATGGAACAAAAGTTATTTGTGACAGAGCTTTTATTGCTTTGTGTATGTATTTAAAATCTATGTATTAAGTTCAACCACATTCGTGAATAAATAGGTCATGTGTTAAGCTGTGGGCCCTCACCGAAACCCGGGAAAAGAAGGACAGAAAAATAAACGTAGAGATATGACAACGGGGTTTACAGAGTTCTATATTGAAATTTAGTCAAATATTTATAAATAAGTTTTTTTATTCATAGCGGACAACGAAGCTGATGGGTCTCCTATATGGTAAGAGAACACCGCCGCCCATGGACAACCGCGCCACAGTCCGCGCATTGGTTGTGATCCCGACTTTTACGCCACTTAAGCGTCATTTGTAAGGGCCATTTTTAATTTTCAAGGGTTATTTTGAATTTTTTGTACATTTGACATTAATTTGCAATCTCAAGAACACTAGAATATCTGTACGTGTGCACACATTCTTTCTATTATAATAATATGACAGCTTTTAAGTATAGATATAAAATTAATATTAAATTAGACCGCCTTAATCTGTAGCGAGGGCCTGGTAATACTAAAATATATTAATGAAACCGCTGAATCTCATCTAGATAAAGAAGGTCAAACTTTTACAATTTACTCAGAAACTCAAGTAATAAAATTAAAAGTTCATCTAGTACTTAATTAGGGGCTTTGTTTCTTAGTCTAATTCGTTTTTGAATTTCGTAAATAAAATTAGTGAATATATAAAGGTAAGTTACTATTTAATATTTTTTAACTAGCGTGTTATATAACAAGCTTTGTTTTGTCAAAATTTATTGATTTAATCTTCTCTTTTTTTAATTCTATAGCGGACAACGGAGCAGGTGGGTCGGTCTCCTACATGGTAAGAGAACACAACCGCCCATGAACAACCGCGCCACAGTCCGCGCATTGGTTGTGTTGCCGGCGTTTTACGCAACTTATGCGGCACTTTGAAGGGCCTCCGATATTCTCACCTCCCTCCTCCATACAAGTACAGTTTCACGTTGAATATTCTGTGATCCCGTGGTAACACTTCGGATGAGCCGGCAAAATTAGTGCGTTAGCATATATTTCAGCATGGCTCTCCCACGGGTGCAACAGTATTAAGACACTCGCTCGGCTACTGTCAAACCTTTCCAGAGACCGAATGAATTATAAATATCCTGACCGGGATTCGAACCCGATTCCTCTCGCTTCATGGTAGACCTCTTAAACCACTTAGCTACGAGGCTCTCTTTCTTTCTATCACTTATATTTTGTATTTTTATTTGTAAAGATGCGAAAAAGCATGACTTTATAATAAAGTAATTTCTTAGATATAAGTAATCTTTATTAATCGCAGCCCTTCATGGTTTCATAAATCTTAGATATATCTTTATTAAAAACAAAATAAAAAATGTATGAATTCAGGTAGCTCTTGGTCGCGATGAATATATTTTGATGACATTCTCAGTGCACCTGCACACTGAATGCACGTTGAACACCTGGGCATTGTGCTGATAATTTTTTATCTGTCATATGTTTTACGTTCGCCGGTTTTATTTCTATCCAGCTTTTGTGATGTTTGACGGTGTGATTTTGCTATATTTTATCTTTGGTACAGCGTTATTTTATATGGAATTCATTGTTTATGTTTAGTCTTCGAATTTTACCTCCCAAATTAATGATAGGTTAATATAAGTTTTTTTATTGATGATAAAAAAAAGTATCGATATCGTAGTGTCGATATAAAAATATCGATAATTGTTTATTTTATTTAATTCCTCTTATTTGATTGATTTAATTATCTGACTGGGTAGCCACTATTAAATATATATATATTGCTTAACTATTCAAGCTAAGTAATGTTATAATTGTTGAGGATAAAACCTGGTGTTAGAAACCAACTCATGTTGCCCAAATGGTTGGTCCGCCAAAAGTATCTTTGAACTCACGCTTACAAATCCGCTTATTTTAAGTGGAGATGTTATTGTTTTATGTTAAGAAATTTGTAGTATTTGATTATATGTAGTATGTATAAATTGTTCGAAACCGCTGTTAACTTGAAAAGATATAAAACCCTAAAGTAAGAAATATTAAAAAAAAAATTATATAAAATCTGCACCAGACGGACGTGTACTTACATTTATTTGTATTTTGTCACGCCAAAAGAATAAAGGATGTTGCGTGCAAGCTTCGACTTCCTATTTCACAGAGTATGGATCGTACCCAATATTAATAATCTAGAATTTATTAACGTACATAAATATTTATTAGTAATAAAATCCCAACATACGATACTAACTTCGTATATCGTCTTAATAAGCACTTCAAAAAGTTCAAGCCTAAAGACATGGGCTGAATAGCGAATATGGCTCGATTTAGTTTACACCTCATTGCAGTATCAATTGATTTCCTTAGTTACTATAATCTTATTATCGTAAATAATATAAATTTATATATGAAATATTTATAATATTAGATATTTAGATGTATAATGAATAAATTTTAAGGAATATTAATGTTTATATTACTGAAATTTAATATATTTTAAAAATACATAGTATTACCTACCTGTAGTATTTAAAATAAAAACCTAATACCATGAAAATTTCCATAAATCCGTTCGTAAAACAAAATCCATAAATCAAGGACCTAAACAATGCCTGTTTATTAAATGACTGCGCAAACAATAAACTAAATCGCGATGAAATATAATACGGGATTGATATAGGTACGAAAGCATAGACAATGTTTTGTGCCTGTCATTGTGATTTGTCTCTTCCGGTATGTGGCTTTTAAGTTTGGTACTTTCAAAATCGAGTATAAAATTTGTTATTTTTTACAATACTTTCTGTCAATTAAATTACTAACTGGTCCACATTTATACATTATAATTTTTTTTAAACTCTACCTATAGGCTTAATAAATGCTCAGTTCTGACGACAAATATAGATAGAGGTGATACGGATTAAAACTGAATAACTAAAATTGTCTCATTCTTTTAAACACACATAATTTAAAAGTAAGCAATATCTGGGTAATTTATAATATTAAATTCTTTAGTAAAATAAACATATTTAAATTTTATTTAGAGTATTTATATTTCTAAAGTTGTTTTATTAGTTAATTATTATATTAGTAAGTTGAAGTGGCAGTAGGCTGGCCATATCGCTCGACGAACCGACTACCGATGGGGAAGAAAGGTTCTCGAGTGGCGACCGCGTACCGGAAAGCGTAGAGTGGGACGTCCCGCCACGCGATGGAAAGACGATCTAACGAAGGTCGCGGCCAATGGATCCAGATCGCTCAAGATCGCAGCGGGTAGGCGTCTTTGGGGGAGGCCTATGTCCAGCAGTGAACTTAGATGGGCTGATGAAGAAGAAGACATTTCTAAAACATGTATTCCCAATGTTTTACATGCTATATTGAACTTTAACGCAAACAAATTGAATAAACACCACTTCGAGTTTCCAAATAAAATTTAATCAAACACGTAGCCGCGGGCGCTACTAGCAAAGTTTAGAATAGTAGATATTCTGTTAATATTTCTCATAGGTTATTGCTTATTTTCGATGAATTATTAAAATAGTTTTATTTTAAACATTTACTGTAATTTCAATTACAAATTTTGTGTTTTGTTTAATTTTTATTTCGTTACTGAAGGGTTTTTTTTTTGAGCTTTGAGTTAAGCTTTGAACTTAAGTTGGTTCCCTAAAATTGTACATAATTGCTAAGTTTTTTTTGGTTCCTCGGGCTGATAGTTTTACTATAAAGGTATATAGCCTGAAGTATCTATTCAACAAAGCATTTTATTCCTCAATATACGATCCCTGTAGGCTTACGAAGAAAATTCGAATACATAGTTTATTACGAAGGAAACTTTCTAAGTGACAGCCTTAATGTAGACGAATATGAACCAAGACGTACGGCTTTATTGAATACGTGATCTAAACCAAGATTATCCGTTGCTAATTTATGACTCCGTTTAATATTAAAGGTATTAATTTAATACTGAATAAAATCAAATAATATTCAATACAAGCTTATGAAGACATATAATTATTATTTTATGACAACATTTCACGTGAATGGTGATATTAAGATCGCCCTGTTTGTGTTGCGGGCTTTTTGTGTCGACTGAGCGTTTATAGGAGCTTCGTAGCTATGTGATCTTTTAAAACTACCATGATCCGAGAGGTATGGGCTTCGATCCCTGATCTGAATTAAAATAAAATATCCTGTTTTGGAAGGGCTTATAAGTAGCTTATCGAGAATCTTTGTACTGTTAAACCCGTGAAAGAGCTATTATGATGCTCTGATTGGACCAGCTAGTCCGAAATGACCACTACCTTATAAAGCATCAGCCTTAAACAGTACTTGTACAGTATTACGCCGAGGGAGTGAAGATATCGGAAGCCCTTAAACCTATATCGTCAAAGCAAAAAGCCGGTTACACATCCAAAGTGCGGGGTGTTGTCCATGGGAGGCAATGATCTGTAACCATAGAGACGATCCGGCTTATACTTCTGCCTGGTAAGCCTCCTGATCGAATGCCTCCCTATTTTCATTAAAATAATTTTCCATCTCTGTTTATTTCAATTTTATTTAATTGTCTTACATTAGTAATAAATATTAGGATTACATAGTTTTTATCATAACTACACAAGTCTTAACCATGGGTGAATTAGTGCTTCAGCATAAGTTTAAGCGTGAATGTTGTACGGGGCACAACATTTTAGGACACATTCAGGTCATTGTCAATTCGATCTAAAAATCAAATAGGATGTATAAACTAAAACATAAATTCTATTTATCATGAAAATCGAACCCTGTAACCAAGATCGTCATGATAACTTCCTCGTCATACGACTTGCAAAATTTTCTCTATCTATGTTTACGACATAAAACACAATTTACTTATCGTAGTATGAAATGTCTGTGTGTCTCTGTGATTATTTATGCGGGCCTTTTGTACTCGCCCCCATTGTAGCGCTAATGAGCGATCCGAGCTACGCAATATTTAGCCTTTACTGAACTCTGAAAAGATGTTCCGGCTAGTGATTAAAGCTATATATATTAACTGTTTATGTTTTGTATGGATGTCTGGCTCTGCATATAAGCATTCCTTAAGCCATACAAACTTCCAGGCTTATATTAATTATATTATTATCTGTGGTGAGCTCTTTGTAGAAAAATCCTACTTTTCAGTTATAATTCAATATTTTATTTTAGAACTACATAATGTGGAACAGACTTGTCAAGATATAGTTATGTCAATATAGTCACTGTGATATATATTTAATGATATCTAAGTAAGTTCTGTATAAAGTCACCTCCGACAGGTGTGCATGTAGGGCCAAAGAAGACGCCTATGTCCAGCAATGGATGTCCTACGGCTGAAATCATGATGATGATGATATTCTTTATTATTAGTTTCAACTATTTTCAATTAGTTTCTCTAAGCTATATCCAAGTATCCATGGGTGGAGGACCTCTTATTCAGGTGAACCTACACTTTTACCCTCCAATTTTTCATAAATATTAAAAAACTATTAAAAATATAACTATATTGTGAACCACGCAGAATAGGAGTTATAAAGACGTCTGCCCATCTTACAATTACCATTATAAAAATTATATATATTTGTACTTATATACACATATAAGCTTTAAATAGATTTACGAAAGAAAGTTTTGTCACTCGGTAGACATTTATATTTGATTTTAATAGAGGAATGCTTATGTTATCCAGTTGGGCAAGGATCACGCCTCTCGACCGTTTCCTCAAAGTGTGGCTCCTAACTTTATATACTTAACAAACTCTGTTTACAACAGTGTATTATTTTCAACTGAAAGTTTAATCTATACGAACAAAGCCCGAATATTGTTTGTGCTGCTTATACAAAGTTGCTTCAGTATTACCCAGAAATGAAGAGAGTTTGGTTAATATTTTATCTGGGAGAACAAAATTACTTCAATTTTAATTTTATAAATATATATCTGCTTTACGATATAAATTAAAGCACTAATATCGCTATTAATATATTAAATATTTTAAGTTACAAATATATACTAATTATAAACACGGAATCATAAAAATATTTTATTTGAATTAAACGAACCTAATATGTACACAAAATTTCATAAAAAAAACGGTCAAGTCTCTTTAAAACAGTTTGTTTACTAATATGTGATATATTTAAGACGCTAGTTCAATTAGAACTCTGCAATGCAGAATGTCAAAAAAGAAGTTTTAATCGATGAAAAATTCATTTCATATTCAATACAAAGTTATTGAAACTCTATGATTTCTTAAATAACTGTGTTAATACATAAAAAAAGCTGCAAAATAACAAAAAGAAAATGTCGTAACAAGTTTTAACATTACGTATAAAAGATGGTCAAATGTAACTTCAGATCGGAAAATCCAAACTTCATTGCCGCTAAGATATAAAGCTGTCAGGAAAAATTACAACTTTGCCACAAAGTAGGACATACTAAGGCAGATATCATAAATGTTTATGAGATATGGTCACATTAGTAACAAGTTGGATAAATAAAGACGATCTTGGGATAACACTGATTTACTAGAACAGATTTACAGCAAGAATGTAATGTTATTTATATGAAGTCTGAACTCGAATTGAGTTTAAAGAAAACAAATATTTTATTTTTATCCTTCCAAGTGTTTGTTCTTCAGAGAACTGTTACGGAAGTTTATAACATTAGCGATATCTGAAAAACATTATGAATCACCGCCAATTTATTATTAGAAAACTTTGCATTTTTCTCCCCATTTTTATGAATAATAAAATAGCAAACTTTGTGAATAGTTGAAACGGATTTAATGCCATTTATATCACGGAAATGACGAAATCTAGTTTCAGTCGGGAACTACAATATTGACATTTCTGAAAATAATAATCCATGTCTGCTATAACTTATATATTGAAATATAACATTTTTTTATAAGGATTTTACATTGATTTACAATGCAGACGTAGCCTTAAAAGCCTATTTAGACTGTTTTTTAATCCCTTTAGTTGGATTTAAAAACAAATTTACAACAGAATAATTTTATTTTCATATATTTATTTTTATTTTTTAATGGTAGTCTAAATGTTGTGTATGAGCGATGTGTAATGTAAGCGGATAGCACATGAGCACAAGACTCACCTTAGATAAATAATCCTCTGACCATAGATACCCACAGTTCCTTGGGGCCGCGGATGCGTTGCAGACCATTTAGGGATACCTATCTCTAAACTAACCTTTTCTTTAAAGTTCCAGAGTCATATTTGGAAATACCATACAAGCAACTGATTCAACAGCTGCATTATACTTTTGTAATATTGTATTAGGCATCCATTTCTGAATTGCAGTATTTATAAGCTGCAGCAATAATATTAAATAAAACAAACTGTTTTAACATAATATGTCTTTAAATGTTCCATTGGTAATAATCTATTATTTACGTTAGAACCTGATCTTGCCCTTTGAAGACATGTTTAAGCAAACTCTGACAGCTTACAAAGTAATCCTGTTCCGTTAGAGATATAGGAGTACTTCATTATTTATGACTTGAAATCAGCTCAATAAACGTATCCAAGCTAAAATGTTTTATTTCCTTCTATTAAACTGAAGTTCTAAACATAACGACAGTGACAAAATACTATACACAAATATTTCCTATTAAATATTGATTATAAAAAAATAATATGATAGTTTAGTTTTTTAATTGTTTTTATGATATAGCGGACAACGGATGCCCATTACACAACCGCGCACATTCCGCGCACTGGTTGTGTTGCCGGCTTTTTACGCCACTTAGACGGCATTTTTAGGGCATCTGATATCGTCTCTCACTCAGCGAAATACAGTAAAAGCACTGTTTCTAGTACAACTACCATTTTACGCTGAGGATTCTGTGATTTCTTTTTCAACGGCTATTTGCTGCCGGCTCTACACCGACGCTACTACGGCCGTAGCTTCACACGTTCTTTTGGAGCGAGCCCATGGTATCACTTCAGACAAGGCAGCGCAATTATTGCGCCAGCATATGCTTTAACATAGCTTTCTCATGGGTGCAACAATTTTCAGAACCTAGTCACTCAAGCCCTTCCACAGATCTAATAAATTAAATTAAATTTATAACTGTCCGGACCGGGATTCGATCCCAATACTTCTCGCGTCAAGATAGAGTTATTAAACCTATTATCTACGGTCTCTATACGCTTTATTTGATTAATCTAGAGATGTGTGGGTGGAGTTTACCGTAACATATTATTTCCTTAAACAATAATAACGGCAAGGTGCTGATATAATAGGTTTCCAATGACAGCAGGTGTATTTAACGCGCTCGGCTTCAGTCAAGGTTCAACTGTTAATAAAGGATTTTGATTAAATTTCGAAACCAATGGCAACCTTATATTACAGAAATGAGTTATCTATTATCTCGAATAAAGACGTGCTTTTATTTTAAATAAAATCTAATAATCTAATTTAATAAATAAGTCTGCCTCAATTCGGTGAAAATACAAACTATCTTTCTGATCGGACCCTCATATCTGAGGATGGTGAAGCATCAGAAGACTGACTCTTTTGGGAAATAGCAGCAATAGTTTCCCGTTGTCTTCTGCTCTAGACATTTCAGCAGTTATTTAGACTCCAAGGTCGCTGTAGCCTTATCGGTCGGTTGCCCGTCCGATGGTATGATGAAACCTCCATTACTCATTCGAATAAAAAATAAAATATATATATATTTTTATTCTATAGCTGACAACGGAGCAGGTGGGTCTCCTATATGGAAAGAGAATACCGCCGCCCATGAACAACCACGCCATAGTCCGCGCATTGGTTGTGTGGCCGGCTTTTTACGCCGCTTATGCGGGACTTTTAAGGGCCTCCGATATCTTCACTCACTCTGCGAAACACAGTACGAGTACCGTCTGACACTGTGATCTGTGAAACTTTGGTAACAGTTTGAACGAGCCAGCCCAATTAGTGCGTCAGCATATGCTTCAGCATGGTTCTCCCAGGGTGCAAGTATGGTAAATATTCAATGCTCTATGTAACCAGGTATCCTCAGAAATATTACCAAACTGTTACCTGTTACCAAACTGGCTAAGGGATCTACAGATAAGCATGTTTTTGCTCTTTTTTGGGGCTAAGGGATTCTATTGGCGATGAACCGCATCCTGTCCATTTGCTCCCTATTAAAAAAAATACTATAGAAGTACATTCTATCTACGGCTATGTTTTATTTTTGAAATAATACCATAATAGATAAAGCCACCTATTGACTCATTTTTCTTTATTATTTATTATATATCAAATGATCTGCCTGTTAGTATAAAAAATTCAATTTAGTCTGTTTTGCTTATATATTTAAAAAATACTTCAAGACAAACAAAACATTTTATACACAGCATACTTTACAAAATTGACGCCTTCGTTAAAAATGTATAGAATTGTCTTACAGTTGGACTTTTTTCGCAACGCCAAATTTACTCGCGAACTAAGTTTAATAGTTCTTGCAAACTGTGGCAGGAATTTCATGCATACCTAACTACATCTATTGTGTTAAGCGAGTTTACCTGACGTTTATTCACGTTCATTATAACACAATTAGGAGACGACAGTTGCTTGCTGTACATAGATAGACCGGTTCCAGTGAAATTAACAGGAAATCAAAAGCTGCGGCTTGCTGGGATTGCGGCTAAAGACGATTTAAAGACACAACCGAGTACTCCATATTTGTATCAATGAAAATGTTAATTTTTTTGTTTATACAACTATAATTGACTATCAATTGTTACATATTTTATGTACACATGATCTAGTGTGTTGCTAACTCAATGAATTCAATTAAGAAAACTATAGCTGATCAGGTATGTGTTATGTCTGGCAGAAAATCCAAGAACCTTCCAGATTCCTTCCAGTTTGTTTTAATACTTAAAATCGCTTGCGGTTACTCGTAAAGATTTATATCTAACAATTTATGAGACAATTTATATTTTTACATACATATTTTTGATTTTGTTTGATTTTTTTACAGTATAACGGACAACGGAGCAGTTTGGTCTCCTATATGGTAAAAGAATACCGCCGCTCATGGACAACCGCGCCACAGTCCGCCCATTGGTTGTGTTGCCGGCTTTTTACGTCATTTAAGTGGCATTTTAAAGGGTATCCGATATCTTCACTCACACAGCGAAACACATTACAAGTACCGTTTCACGCTGAGTATTCTGTGAGCCCGTGGTATCACTTCGGACGAGCCGGTCCAATTAGTGCGTCCGCATATGCTTCAACATGACTCTCCCAAGGGTATAATTTTGATTTGATGCTTTAAATTTATAATTTGAAAGGCTTTTTATATCAATAGTGTCCGATTACACTTAGAAAATAATTGCGACTGGAGTTACCTTCGAGAAGTAAAGCTACATTATTTTGATTATAATAAATAATTTTCAATAATGATAGATACGTAAATTTTGAACGAAATCCTTACGCTTAGCTTTAAACTTGTATTTTTAGACATTTAATGAATTGTGTATTAAAGTAGTGAGTAAAACATAAAATATTATAAAATTATTATTGAAAGATAAAAATAAACTTTTCAAATAAGTTTTATCCTCGTGCGAGATCCATGCTGAAACATATGTTAATGTCTTAATTCAGACAGCACAAAGTAGCAAATAATACGGTGTCACAAAGGCCTAATATAGATTTATGATGAATTTTGCTCAGCAGTACCCATAAAATGTCACCTAACTGGGGCAAAAGAAGGTGACAACAATTCGTATGCGTTGCGGTTGTCCATGGGCAGCGGTGGTATGTTACCATAATAGGACCTGTTGTTTGCTAAAAATTACATAAAAATAGACTTGTAGAGAAGTTCAGAGTCACTTAGCGAGCTATGGAGAGTGCAATGCTTGGAGTCTCTTAGAAGGGTCGAAGACTCGCTGCGAGATAAAATCAGAAATGAGGCTATTCGAAGACGAACCAAAGTAACCGACAATGCCCGCCGTATTAGTAAGTTGAAGTGGCAAAGGGCTAACCACATCGTTCGACGAACAGAGAACCGATGGGATACAAAGGTTCTCGAGTGGCGACTGCGTACCGGAAAACTCAGAGTGGGACGACCCGCCACGCGATGGAGAGACAATCTCGTGAAAGTCGCGGCAACCGCTGGATCCAGATCGCAATAGGTGGGCGTCTTTAAGGAGGCCTATGTCCAGCAGTGAACGTAATAGGCTGATGAAGATGATGATAGCCAATATGTAATACGGAAGAACTATATCAAATAAGCTCTTTTAACAAAACCAAAGAAACTTAATTTGCCGATATATAACACGTGGCAAGTTTCCAATTGATCTTTGTGAATCTCACCTTTACTATTGGCATATAGAGGGTGTTCTTATTAATAGGGTGAAGTAGGTATTGTTTTGCTGAGTTTCATTTCACTTTGAAACTTTTATCTTCAACTTAGTACAACTTGAAATCTTATAATTTGAAATCATTTTTTATAAAGAAACAATTCATGAATCATATTATACGCTAATTTTGAGTTACATATTATATAATTATATTACGTATCACCACGTGGTCACTAAATACTCAGCGTGAAATGGTAGTTGTACTTGAAGTGTTTTTCGCTGAGTGATTCATGATATCGGAGAATCTTAAAAAAGCAGCTTAACTGGTTTAAAAGCCGGCACCACAACTAATGTGCGGACTGTGGTGCGATTGTTATTTGGCGGCAGTGTTATCTCACCATATACCAGACCCACCTGCTCCGTTATTGCCACCATAAAAAAAACATAATACAGCCTATTTCATTCTGGAAATAGTTATCTTTACTGAATGAAACTTTTTGATTATTAAAAATTTATTGGACGTAAAATGAATTAATATTATCAGTTTTTAGAAGTGTATGTGAGGTGTGAGTGGTGCTGAAGATCGGCTCTCCACCACTTGTGGTTAGGCATATATGCGACCGTTGAACTTTTTGTAACTTACCCATGTAGTTTATTTCTACAATAAGTTATTAAATAAATTAAAAAATTGTCCACAGTAGTGCAGGCTTCACCAGAGCCTCGGAGGCTGAACATCTTGGAGCCACAGCATCACGTCGAGTTCACCAATGACACTGGGGTCATTCTCACCTGCTTTACCAGAGGACAGTACCAGGTAATAATAATAATATATATACCAGTATGTACGTTAAAATACTCATTGCATCAAAAAGGAAGTAAAAAAATATGAAAATTCTATAAGGAGACAAAACATGTAAAATTTTTAAGAGGTTTTACCCGTAGGAGAGCCATATTGCAGCATATTCTAACGCACTAATTGGATCGGCTCGTCCAAAGTCATACCCAAGTAATATAAGTGATTCACATAATACTGAGCGTGAAACGGTACTTGTGCTGTGTTTCGCAGGGTGACTGAGGATATCAGAGGCCCTTAGTGGGTCCGCATATGGTTCATGCTCTCACTGATGTTACAGTATTAAGACACTCACCCGGCCACTGTGAAGCCGTTCAAAAGACCGAATAAATTTTAATGTAAATGATAATTTATTAATTTCCTGACCGGGATTTGAACCCGATACCACTCGCTTCATGATAGAGCAACCAATTTCTACGAGGCATATATAATTATTTATACGGATAGATTTTTATTCATTTACCTAATCTTAAATAAAAGTAAAGATAATAACGTTCAATAAAATGTAGCATCGCTTCTTGACTTATAAAAGTCCTGTTCTTTTTATCTGATTTTCAAGTATTACTTTCTTTATATAGACAACATATAATGGTTATATTTTATAACTTTGTCTGTACCGAATACGTCAAAGTCCAAATTCTAGTTAAATGTTTTGTAACATGACAAATAAATTTGACGCAGACTTATAATTTACAAAAGTTGAGTAATCTTTTCGAATTCCTATATTCCCTTTATGTTAAACGTGTCAAATGTATTATCGAACAGCATACTAATTCCGTATTCGAAGTCTAACCAAAGTCAAATATAAATAAAGTTTGACTCAAGCGGGCTCAGGAAGTTTACGGTCGTTGAGACCCGCCGGGAAATAAAGATATGCGCCGAGTCTTCCACTAAATAGGAGCTATGGGCGGGTTCAGTTTGACTTTCTGGTGAAAGTTTTGAATTAAATGTGGCTACAACTTCTATAGATGTATTAAAATAAAAAAAACAGAATATTAATGAGTTGTATTTTAACCAAACTCAAAAAAACCTAAAATGATGTTATTTATTCGAAGTATTTTTTATTTTGCTACACTCCTATCGTCCGTGGAATGTTTAGTAGTAGCAAATCAATTTTCAAATTAATAGATAGGAAATGTATTGTACGTCTGGAAATGATATTCCGAAAATGGTACCTTTTTATGACATGATTTTTTACTAGTTAAAACATTTTTATTCTGTTCTTATTTATGGTATAACGGACAACGGATGAGTTGGGTCTCCTATATGATAAGAGAAACCGCCACCCATGGACAACCGCGCCACAGTCCGCATTTTGGTTGTTGTCGGGTAGTTACGCCGCTTCAACGGCATAATTTTATTGGCCTCCGATATCCTCACTCACTCAGCGAAACACAGTACAAATACCGTTTCACGCTGAGTATTTTGTGAGCGCGTTAGATAACCCCGGACGATCCAGCGCAATTAGTGCGTCAGCATGTGCTTCGTCATAGCTCCCCCACGACTGTGACAGTGTTTAGACAACTGACTGACAGTAACTTGACAGTGTTACTGTCAAGCCCTTCAAATACCATATAAATTATAAATTAAAAAATACCTTTGTTCCTAAAAATATTGAATAATGACTGATCTGCCTTCCTATTTTCTTTTAGATAAGCCGTAAGAATAAAAATAATATATAAATATACCTTGCATAAAAATCGACAATTATCTATCATTGAAAAACAGACTCGTTTCTCATAATTGATTCGTATCACGTCGAAAATGATTGCCATTACGTACTCAAATACGATTTGATTTATTCAATATGAAAGTAAATTATTCATCAAATACATCTCAGACGGCGTTCGACTGGTATTTAATATTCCCAAGTGTTCCTTAACCTGCCTTGTCAAAACCGGATTAATTTCTAACTTGATTTTACATCAAATAATAGATTCTATTTACGGATATTGTCATGAGATACTATTCTTCCATTTAGACAAATTAAGTAGAAGTGTGTGTTATTAAATTAATATTTTAATAATTTACTTTAATATATGTAAGTTATGTATGTTAAGAGATCGTAAATAAATCTTAAATAAAGAAATCTTTATATTCGAAAGGTTTGTATTTATTATTTGGATTTTTATACAATTGATTAAAATTTTATTTTATAAAATATATTAGTTAAATTAAAAATATATTAAGTTTATAAAGAATTCGAATTAGTATATTTTAAAAAATTTGCTATAAAATCACAAATATTTTTTTTTCATATACTGAACTTCTTTGTTGCACGAACCCCCACTTCGACTATTCAATACAGATTCCTTTTAAGGCCGTCAACACAACCGCGTTCCTACTGTGGCGAAGATTGTCAATGGATTACGGAATATTTAGTGATGAACCTCCTTTTGCCTCCCGTTGTATTAAAAAAATCCGTAGTTCTGAAAAATAAATGTGCAATTTGAAGAAATACTCTTCGTATAGTATAAAATCCGAAACAAAAGTAAGGAGGTCATATTATCTAGGGTGGGAAAGAGTGCTAGGCAAAGCGAGAGCCGGGGCAAACAATCACCGAATGGAGGTCGCAAGAGAAAAACTAATGACGATGCATTACGAAATTGAATATTAGCATGTGACATTTTCACTTCATAAACGCTAACTCTGCATAACTCCACCGCTCATGGACAACCATGCTACAGTCAACGCATAATCTGTGTCGCCGGCTTTTTACGCTAATTTAGCGGCATTTTCTAAGGCCTCTGATATCTTCACTCACTCAGCAAAACACGGTAGAACCATCGTTTCAAGTACAACAAACTTTTAACGCTGAGAATTCTGTGAGGCCGTGATATCACTTCGGACGAGCCGGTCCAACTATTGCGTTAGCTTATGGTGAGAGGTATATCTATCGTAAAGATCTCACATCGGTGAAAAGTAAAAATTAGGTGATTTATGTGTTGCTAAGCATTCTTCCCTTCGCTACTTCACGTAAGAACGGCAGATTTCAGAAAATTTACCTCATTTAACATTGTTTATTTTGTAATTTTCTTCGTATCTTTAATGTCTTTATATCATTCTTGAGAAATTTTTTGCTTGTGTTTAATCTTTACACTAATTACAGCGTCTCGTAGCCGAACGTTCTTGTAAGCTATCATAAAAATTCCAATTATTATGGTTTAGATTTAAAATTATAACATATTTATATATTAAGGGACAGACAAATAAAATATATAAGTACCTAAACACACTACCATTAATATTAGTATATTAATTAATTTCAATGCCATCATCGGAAAAATTACATAACTTCTTAAAAGTTGAAAGGGTGTCCATGGGCGGTGGACTGCTTATCCTAGTTGAGCCGGCGCTCGTGTGCAACCGCTTCCTTAAAGCAAGTATACGTAGCAATTTAATTGCTTCATATCCCGCCAAAATATTTACATATTTTATCGGCCTTCATGAATTTTACACTCGACAAGCGAGAACGCGGCTGCGAAAATGATATAAACTTTATTACAATTTTAATTATTTAATTTTGTTAGACCAGGTGTATTTTATTTATACGTAGCTATATCATTTTAATTTTTCTTTTGCTTTCTAACATAATAGGAAACAATTTGAGTGTATTGGTTTGATTTTATTGAAGTGGCAATGAGCTGGCCACATCGGTCGAAGAACCAACAAGCGATGGGAAAGAAAGGTTCTCGACCGCGTACCGGAAAGCGCAGAGTGGGACGTCCCGCCACACCATGGAAAGACGACACGAAGGTCGCGGGCAACCGCTAGATCCAGATCGCTCAAGATTGATCCAGCAGTGGACTTGATAGGCTGATGATGATGATAATGATTGGTTATAAATAATTTCTTAATATTATTATATTCTATACGTTTAAATATATATTCACAGTATGTATTCGGTCTGTAAAAGGGCTAAGTTGTTAGTTTCTTATCTTTTTTACTATCGTATCGTATGCTAACTCACCGGTTTTGGAACGAATAAACACAAGCATAGATTAATAATTCTACTTTATTTCGCTGATACGTAAAGAGCCCACTAAATGATACCGCTTAAACGAATTAAAAAGCTATCAACACAACCAAAGCATTATTACGGCCTAGTAGTGCATGACCTTCGTTGATGCTTTTCTATTAAGGAACGTGCCTATTTTAAAATGAATTAGAAGTCAATGTGGACTAAAAAATGTTAATTATAAACCAAACTATAAACTCCATCCACAATATACAAGAAAAAGTCAAAAATCACTTCATTTTTTAAATCTAAGCAAAACAACAAAAAAGGGTTTATTAAATCTCCTTTCGGCCAGTAACATTTTTGCGCATACGATAAAATATAGACAACTATAAAGCCTTTTCGTGACCGCACATAGAATAAATGAGGCTGTATTCGAGGTAAAATTGAAAAGATGCCCATATTTGCATATGAACACAATCCTTCGCAAATACGCTAGGAACTATCGCGGATGCCTCATGTCCTCTTCAAACAAGCTTCGAGATACCAAAATGAATAAAAATATATGAATACTAGCGTAATAGAATTTATTCATTGACCACGCTAGGATAAAATGAAGCACTTTATTTTGCATGCAGTATTTATTATTTATTTCAAGAAGACTATGATTATTTCAGTGGCTAAATGGTTTTGAAAACTCGTGGAGTCAAAGGTACGAGGTTCATTCCACGGTCTGAATATAATTTATAATTTATTCGGTCGTTGAAAGGGTTTGGCAGTAGGCGTCAACCTTAGGCTTACCACTGTCTTGCTATGCTGACGCATTAATTGGGACGGCTCGTCCGAAATGATGTCACGGGCTCACTGAATACTAGCGTGAAACAGTACTTGTACTGGTTCGCTGAGTAACTGAAGATATCAGAGAGTCTTGAAACTATACCGTCGAAGTACCGTAAAGAAACGGCAATACAAACTAATTGTAAATTAAATTGTGGCGCGGTTTTGTATGAGCGGTGGTGATATCTTACCATAAAGGAGACCCACTTTTTGCGTTCCTACTATACAATAAAAATGGATTAAAAATAATTCAAAAAATGTAATTATTGTTTCTACTTGAAATCAATATGTTCAAACAATGTTTTTACTAAATTCAGTTTTGGAATGGTAGCTAGTTGTTAAATTATATGCGACAATATAATACCAAAAAATGTTTAAAATTAAGTACCTTATATTTCAAACTAAGGCTAAAAGTCATAGTAATGTTTTATACGCATATCGTATGTAGAAAAAGGTTCATACAAAAGATGTTTTCCCATCTTAACAACCTTCAAACAAATCTAAAGTTCCATCAAAGTCGAAAGTATAAAGAGAAATATTAGAAAGGATGATCCCCTTAGTTCGTTTTATTACTCGAGAGAAATGGCATGGTTTTCATAAGATCTATAAATGATAAACTTTTATTGAATCTTCATTTATGTAAAGGGGTTAAATCACGCAATATTTTATCACCCCGTAACTTAAAACACGTCAAATTTAAAAGCTGCAACATTAAGTCATACATATTATTGTAATATCTACTTAGCTTCAACAGATCTTTGTGACTCTAGAATTATGTATGTTCTTTTTTTTATTGTATAGCAGGTGGGTCTCATATATTGTAAGAACACGGCCGCCCATGAACAACCGCCTAACAGCACGTGCACTGGTTGTGTTGCCGGCTTTTTACGTCACTTAAGCGGCACTTTTAAGGGCCTTCGATATCTTCGATTTCACGCTGAGTATTCTGTGAGCCCGTGGACGGACTTCGGACGAGCCAGCCAAATTTGTGCGTCAGCATATGCTTCAGCATGGCTCTCCCACATTCATTGCATTTAGGGGAACAATACAAACACCTTATTTATAGTTTTTATAATATAATTATTTTTACAATTTTTAAAGCCATTATTCAAATAGATTAGTACTTATTTTATTCTTTACACGTCCTGACTCACTAAAAAGTGTTTATTGCTATTTACCCTAAATTTATCTGTTTGCTATAATCAATAAATAGAGTAAACTTTTTAGTTCATGAGATATAAGTTTTTTTAATGTTGTTTTTTTTCAGAGATAATTGGAAACCATAAAATGTCGTATACAAAACAATGTATTTCTTTCTAAGACAAAATACAACATGCATTAAACATTTCTGTGTTACATCTTCAAGATTTGATCTTAACATAAAAACATAAAAAAGTAAGACTTTCAAAAAACTGATGGGGTACGTTAAAAAGAGTAGTGCGCAGCTTTATACTCCACCATAAGTGTTGGGACGCCGGATTTCAGCGCCCCCTAAGTCACACAAGCACAAATTTAAAATAGAAACATATAGCAAACTTAAAACTGAGAAATAAATATTATTACATTTTTTTGTATAATATGGTTTACAACGGAGCAGATTGTTCTCCTATATGCTAAGAGAACATCGCCGCTTATGGACAACTGCACCAGTGCGCGCATTGGTTGTTTTGCCGGCTTTTTACGCCGCTCAAGCGGCACTTTTAAGGGCCACCGACATCCTCACTCACTCAGCAAAACACAGTACAAGTACCGTTTCACGTTGAGTATTCTGTGATCCCGTGGTATCACTTCGGATATGCCGGCTCAATTAGTGCGTCCAGATATAGTAAGGCTCTCCCACGAGTGTACAAAAATAAAATAAATAAGTTACATTGAAACCAAACTGCGTATGTAGTATATATACCAGTTACAAAAAAGATACATCAAAAACACATATAGCAGTATTTATCTCCCCTGTAGATAATAACATTGGTGTTCGATAGGCCGTGTCTAAAATTTGCCTGCAGCATGGACATGTGGAATATTAGAGCCTGCGGTTATAAAAGGGTTATTAAAAAATGTCCCCTTTGATAAATGATTTAACCTCCAGCCATGATTCATAATTAAATCACTAACCAGGGCTGGTTGATGTTGTGTTTGTAAGTATATATATATATCGCAAATAAAATAAAAACATAACTAAAAAAATACCAAATTTACATATTAACATGAACTATGTGATAAATATAGAGAGGCCAGGCTATGTGATAAATATATAAAGATATAGAGGGAGAGGCCTATGTCCAGCAGTGGACTTGAATGGGCTGATGATGATGTGATAAATATAGATTATTGGTGAATATAATTTAATTCCATTAAATAGGTATTCAGCCTGAAACGATACTTGTACTGTGTTTCGCAGAGCGACTGAGGATATCGAAGCTCCATAAAAATACCGCTTAAGCGGCGTAAAAAGCCGAAATCATAACCAATGCTCGGACTGAGCTTATAACATAAAAATCCTTATGTATGTATGTATAAACGGAGCTTCTACTATGTTTCACTGAGTGAGTGAGGATATCAGAGATTAAAAATTCTGTTTAAGTGGCGTAAACAATCGGCAACACAACGAATTTGCGGTCTGTGGCATGGTTATCCCTGGGCGGCGATGTTCTCTTACCATATAGGAGACCCAACTGCTTCGTTGTCCGCTATACCATAAAAAACTTATTGAAATTTTCAAACAATTTCCACCGTGTCAAACAGTCACACCCTTTGTCAGATGCTATTAAACCGTTGTCATCCGTCGGCTTCTTAATATAAATTGTAATATAGTACAAAGCATACAGCTTAGAACAGATTTATTGTTAGGGAACCAATTATTCAACGTAGAATGTATTGTCAGCGCCTTGTGAATGCATTGTCGTTCCTTCGCTACGAACACATGGGAGATTGCATTTGTTAACATAATAAGCTATACAAAACCGGATCCTGGAATGTGGGCTCAATCTTCAACAATCCTTTTGTTATCTTTTAATCTTTATTCAAGTTTTCAATTTATCATAATATAATGCATACGTAAAAATAACAATTCAACAAAAAAACTGTTAAAATTCTCGTTGAAGCATAGATATGCTTACGTTTGAATTGGATCGCTTCAACCAGATTTATACCACAGACTTACATAATATGACCGTGAAATAGTTCTCATACAGTTATCTGAGTCAGGTTACAGAAATCTCATCATACTGATTGAGCGGTGTAAAGAGCCGCTAACACAAAAAAACGCTGTGTTGTGATTGTCCAAGGGCAGTGGAGGTCTGTTGTTCGTTCAACTAGTATACTTCACTTACAACACTTTTATATAACTTAGTTTTTACTCAGAAATACATCACAAAAGCAATAAGTTAATCAATCTGAAGGAAATGTTTTTCAATCTTTCCCAATATTGTACGACACGATGTTCATTTATCACATTTCCTAAACGAAATGAAATATAGCAAATTAAGATTGATGAAGGTACAAATACTTTTTGAACACGAGATATTTTTATGGATAAGTTATTCACATAAACATAGCTATATTGTTATATACAATGCTTTTCTTTTATACGGCGTATTTATATTTGGTAACATGTCATTTGCATATTTAATTTTGAGGGCCTCGTAGCTGAGTGGTAAAGTCTAACATGAAGCGTAAGGTTCGAATTCCGGTCCGGACAGCTATAATTTAATTTAAAATTATAGTCTGTGGGAGGCCTTGATAATGTCTTAATACTGACGTACATCTGCGAGAGCCTGTCTGAGCAATTTTCTGACGCACTTAATGGCCCAGTTCTTCCGAAGTGTTAACACGCGCTCACAGAATACTTAGCATGAAATGGTAGTTGTTTTTTCTTACCATATAGGAGACCCACCTGCTCTTTTATTCGCTATACAATAAAAACAAATCATTTCATCAGTAGGGAGTAATACTTTATCAACAAAAGAATAAAATGATCTGTATTTCATCAAATTGTCTTTGTTAAATTAGATAATTTCGTATTCCTCGTTTTGGTAACGACAAATACACGTCAACGAGAGAGGGACACAATATTTACAACATTTTGTCACATATAGCAATTTATGCGTAACGTAAATACTTTAAAAATACGTTATGTTTAACTATTGAAATCAATAGTTTAATTATATAATAAATTTTGTACGAGTAAATAAATTGATTTCTTCATTAAATACTAATTAATTGTAATAAATCCAAATACAGATGTTTAGCTATGGAGTTCATAATTATACATAGATAACCTCTTTTTTAAGTTATTTTACGCGCAGTGGACCTAAATTGTCCGCCATTTGATGTCCATCAATAGTCTTTTATAAATTAGTGAGGACAGAATGAGGTTGTACTTGATATTAAAATGAATTACCTTTTTTTACATTAAATACAAGTGTTTAATAGATTATGAAGGCTAACTCAACGCACCTGTATAGATTGAATTGGGCTATAATTATATTATACAATTTATTTCAGTTCGTGTTTACTAGGTAAACTTTCCATGCAACCGCATTCGTGGTCTATGTTTCTCAACCACCATTTCTCTGTTTGATTTTCCCATATGTTCCTTTCCCAATATACCCACATAGGGGTTTATAAATAGATTAGTAGGATATTAATAGTCTGAATACCTACTGTGAAGTCATGTAACTAGAAATAATTCTGTGAAATATTTATAACTAAAAACGTAATTTATTATAATATATCTATTTAAACTGTAATGAATTTAAAAAAACTGTTTTCAATAATTTTCATTAAAGAAAGTACTTGAAAAAGTATACAATCTCTTTTTCAATTGAACTAATAAGAAAAAATTACTGGTTGTTTTTAAAATAATTATTCGGAATTTTATATATGATATTTGTTTTATTAAAAGCAACCCGTACCATTCGAAGGTGTAATATTAATTAAATGATAAGCGGTAGAAAAAGACGTCTCGCGAGGCAGCGAAATTTCGGAGCTTATAACATACCGAAAATCCCCCAAAGGATTATGAATAAAAGTTATATACAGCCACGGGACTCTAAATATCAACAACTTTTTTAATATTCATTTATGAGACAGAATATCCACTAGGAAAACATGTTCACTTTATTACTCTGAAATGAACTACACAACTCTTACTCACTTCTTTACTATAAACACCTACATTGTGTTAAAGAATTAACCATCCGTTTTTAGATAATTTCAAAATAAAAAGCTGACTGTTTTCATGTTATAACGGACAACGGAGCAGGTGGGTCTCCTTAAAATGCGTCAGCATGTGCTTCAGTATGGCTCACCCACGGGTGAAGATGTTGCACTTCATAATTTAAATACAGATTATGTGCATTTATTTAAAAAAAACCTCTTTTCAGCTGGACTGGTTACTCATAGACAACACGCCAGTGACGTCATTACCTGGATTGCGTCGGGTTCTGGCCAATGGCTCTTTGGAGTTCCCGCCGTTCCCGGCGAATCACTTCCGGCGTGATGTCCATACAGCTACGTACCGGTGTAGGTTAAGATTGAAAAGCGGCTTCGCTCTTCTGTCAAAAAATATACACGTACATTCTTGTAAGTATTCTTTTGAAATAACTCAAAAATTACTAACATAATAAGTCTTGTTAGCAACTAACAACTTGGCTGAGTTCATTAGGTTAAGTAATCACTGTTTGTGATTAGATAGAGAAGATAATCTATACATTAGTTGCGGATTGGTGTTTTTTATTCTATAGCGGATAAAGAAGCAGGTGGGTCTGCTATATGGTAAGAGAACAGCACCGCCCATGAACAACCACTCCATTCCACTCCAACCGCGCATTGGTTGTGTTGCTGATTTTTAAGCCGCCTAAGCGGTACTTTTAAGGGCCTCTGATATCCTCACAGTACAAATACTGTTACACGCTGAGTATTCTGTGAGCCCGTGTTATTACTTCGGTCGAGCCGATAATACAACAACAAAACTCTTTTATATGATAAAAAGTAACACAAAATGATTACTCTAAATATTCAACATACTTATATTTCAACAGTAATAAATTCACCATGGGAGGTGCATGTACCGGATGAATATGTGATGTCGGGCAATGCAGCCATTTTGCGGTGCATGGTGCCGCCACACTGTGCTGAACGAGTCACCGCTACTGAATGGCTCACCGATGATGACACTAATGTATTTCCTTATTTAGGTAAGTTATTTTAAACAGGTCTTATCCGTGGGAGAGCCACGCTGAAGCATATGCGGATGCACTAATTGGGCCGGCTCGTCCGAAGTGATACCATGGGCTCACAGAATACTCAGCGTGAAATGGTAGTTCTACTTGATACAGTGCTTCTATTGTGTTTCTCTGAGTGAGTGCCCTTAAAAATGCCGCGTAACTGGCGTATAAAGCCGGCAACACAACCAATGCGCGGACTGTGGCGGTTTGTTCATGGGAACGGTGTTCTCTTACCATATAACCTGCGCCTTTGTCCGCTATAGAATAAAAAAAATCTGATGAATATGTTTAGTTCATAGAGATATTTTCACTGATATTCGTTTCTTACAAATTAAAATCATTTCGAATCTTTTAAAAACCAATTAAAAGTTGGCTACCTCCATTGAACGGAACTTATTTTAAAGTTGGAATAATTAAACTTTGACATCGATGTTGAACTTTGTTACATTTTCTAAGAATGTCTTTACGAGAAACTTATCCTTTTTCAATCAATATCTTTTATTTTCAAACCACAATGTTATAATATGATGTTGGTATCTTGTACAAGATCATTGATTTGTTTTTATTAGATTTTTATAGTATAGCGGACAACGGAGCATGTGGGTCTCCTATATGGTAATAGAACACCATCGTCCGTCAACAACCGCGCTACTGTCTTCGCATTGGTTGTGTTGCCGGCTTTGTTACGTCTCTTAAGCAGCATTTTAAGAGCCTACAATATCCTCACTCACTCAGCGAAACAGTAGAAGTACCGTTTCAAGTTCAACTACTATTTCACGGTTATGAGCACGAGTGAAAACAAATTAGGAACACTAGTCTTCGGAGGCGCTGCTTCCGACGTTCGTCGCTG
>DWCF01000213.1:0-56828 GCA_018230265.1 Delias oraia | reverse complement strand
TAACATTCCCCGTGGAAGAGCCATACTGAAGTATATGCTGACGCATGAATTGGGCCGGCTCATCCGAAGTTATACCAGGGGGGTAGCAAGCAGCCTTGGTATCCTTGATCACGGTACTTTACATTTGCAGGATTGTAATAAATAAGAACACTATTAAGATTCGGATTCGCCAATAATTAAATTTCTGCGCTCAAGGGCATATCTTGCGAAACACAAACCTCGGCCGTGACAGAGGACAATGTCAGGCCAGTGGCCACGTTAAGCTTCGATGATGGATCCTCGCCATCGCTTCCGAATGTAAATTTAGATGCAACGATTTTAGGGCCGTATTTCAGACGTATATATATATATATAACAGATATATATATCTGTTTTGAAATAAACTCTAAGTCTCAGTACAATAATGGCACTGAGTGAAAAACTAGTCCAGACTATCGCGATGGGTAAAAATTATAGAACTCTGGTTCTATAATTTTTACCCATATATATATACATTGGCCATCACTCGGGCCAATGTATATATACCGTTTCGCATAAGAAATCACGGTTTGAAGTTGAGGAAAGCCATATAAGTTATATAATCTTGATTTGTTGGCGTCGTCAACGTTAAACAGTTTTAAGTCAATCTGTCAAAAATGTCTCAGTTAATAAATCACTAGCGAACTACGTATTCTATTAAGTTTACAAAATTAACAAAATGGAAGTATAACTTTTCACATTAAATTTAATCGTTTATATACAAATCTTTTTTTCTGTTTCAATTTTTATTCTACAAATTAACAGACATAAATCTTACACTGAAAAAATTATTGAGCTTCACTAATTATAAAGTGAAAGTAGCTATATAAAGGGTTTAAACTAAAGAATTTAATTTGTTCTAATATCACTGCAATTCTAATAATGAGAAAAAGAACATTAAAATCAAATTAATTAATAAGTATTGTATAAAGTGGTCCAACTAATTAATGGTTTGATGCTACATTTATTTGTGAAAAAAGATAAAGAGCTGGGATTATCTTTTATACAAAATTACAACTTATTTGCCATATTTATGTACTATAGAAGCAGTATATTTACAACTGGTCAAAAAAAATTAAACTTAGTAAAGAAAGAACCTTTACAGTTATAAATGCAAGAACAGCTATATGGAAAGTATCTGAATGAACTCTTAGATATTCATTCATCTATCAAAGTGGCTTCAAGGAGAATGAAAGCTTGGGTCTCGAGTTGTTTTTGCCTAAAATTTTCTTTTGTTCTTCTTTTACCCGTTTATCTTGTTCTTTCTTCAACTTTTGCCTCTCTTCAGCCATCTTTCTCTGTTCTTCTATCATTGCTAGTCTCTCTTCCGCCTGTAATAATTAACATTGTTTTTTAATTAATATTATAATTGGATTATGAACTTTTTTATATCCGAGTAAATAAATATTATACTTATTGAAATAAATTAGTAATTGACTTGTTAGTATTTAAATGCGGAAACAAAATAAACTAATGGAGATAAATGACAAAATCCCTAGTCTAGTATATAACCGTTATAAACAATTATTCAAAGTAAGCCAAAATAACAAAATTACCCTGCAATAGGTACAATAACATAGCAACTTCAGGGGTAATGACGTGGCGAACAAATTGACCTTCGGATATGGATCCAGTGAGACCGGAACTAATAATCTCGATTCCCTTTGGCCACCTTGGTAGCGTTATTAGACAGGGAATCCGTAGGCAACATTCTATTTATTGGGCCAACCACAGTGAGTGACGACAAACAAAGAGTCGATTCTCAAAACAGTTACTTCATAATAACAAATACGGACTGTAACAAATGGATTATGAGGACACGGTTTTTTTAACAAACATCTTTATGTTATGGTATAACAGATAGCTCCCTATACAGAGTGTGCATGGAGGTGGAAGTAACATAAGCTCATGTCCTTCTAGAGTGTACAAGAATTGCGATGTACGTGTACAGGGCACAACACTTCGGAACTCAGAGGTCGCTCTCTGAAAGCGCCGGCAATCCGAAGGGATTGTTAAAATTTCTTGGGGAGCTAAGGTCAAAAAGGTACAGTGATTTAGTAAATTGCATAAAGATAGTTTGAGTCCATAAGAATTTAAAGTATTATGCTGCCAACAAACATGTAAATTGTTTCGTTTGTAAAATGTTTTTTAACAAATTAAACTTCTAAATTTTTCATCTACTAAAAACATTATACTCACCAGCTTACGTTGAGCCTCCTCAATCTTTTTATTATTTTCAGCCATGATATCCTCCAACTCTTTCCTTTTACGTTCCTCTTCAGCCTGTATAATAAAACAGACATGTTAATGACTATCTATGAACTCCAGGGATGTCATTGTTTAATACTACTACTATAGTCGTAGATGCCTTTCAAACAAATCATAAACTCGTTTCTTATGCGTTCAGACAATTTGTCCAATCTTTCGATCATACGCCCATTCATTTACACCAGATAATACACAACAATGCTTCAGCTGAATAATTATTTTATATAATAAAGAGTAATTACAAATTTTGCTGAAAATATAGATCCATTTAGATAATCCTTAGTAGCATGAAACAAAAAATTGTTATACAAAATATAGATTCAAAAAATACCTTCAGCTTCAGGGGAAGATCCACAAGCAGCAACTCCTTAAAATTCTTACAGCATCACGTCTTGCAGTCTTCTGACCTGACTTATACACTATACGACTGCCGAGGACAGTCAAGCAAACAATTTGAAAATTCTAGCCGTAGCCATAATGGCATTGTCAGGGATTTCATAAAGGCATTTTTTGAGTGGGTTGCCATATATTACCAATAGGTAAGTATTTTTGTGATTCTAATAATATTACACAAACTTTGAAACTTATTCTAAGTGACACAGCAAATATAATCAATACTAACCAAAATTAAAAACCATATAAAGACCCATAGATGTTTGATTTAAATAGATTGACAGAGATTCTTAGTCAAAACCTTTAACTCCTAAGCATGTGATAAATGTCCTGGTGACAACCATAAATATGCATGATCAAATGTAAATATTAACTGACTATATAAAGTTCTTGTTAACTCGAACTACACCTGACAGGACCTTTAACAGATATGATCGAAATACTAATTAGTTGAATAGGTTATATTTTATATAAGATTATGATGTATGCTTTTAATGTTTGGGCTGCCAGAGCAAGTTTCTTTAAAGGTTGTCATATATAACAGCAACAATAGATTATATTGCTTTTACATATGACTGGTGATTGAAAGGTACAGTTACCTGTCGTGCAATTTCCTCCCGTTTCTGTTGCTCTCTCTGTTTTGCTAGCTCTTGCATCATCTCTTGCTCCATTTTTCTTTTGGCCTCTTCAACCCTTTTAGCTACTTCTCTTTCAATTTCATCTTTTCGCTTTTCCAATTCTTCTTCCACTCTTTTTTTTACAAGAAGTTCTATTCTTTTTGCAGCTTCTTCTTCAACTACCTAAAAAAATTATTAAATAAAACCATATTTCTTTATTGGCCAAACAGTGGGTTAACAATTGTGGCTTACATATATTAAAATTAAAAACGAATGCTGTCAGTCTCAAATCTTTGATTATAAGCTTCTTTTCTCTGGTGTCTTAATAATGTAAAGTTATAGAAATGTGTATGTGTATGTATATGTAAAGTTATTAATAGAAACAATATATTGAAAAATAAGACCTTTACCTTTTGTTCTGCTTCTCTTATACGTCTTTGTCTTTCCATTTCTGCAAGGCGGTCAACTTCATCCATTTTGCTGCGACATTTGGATTTCTTTCTACCTCGACTCCCATCATAAGAACCATCTGTGCTTGAAGTTGAAGATATAGAATGTGACCGTTTACTATAAATAACATAAAAAGCATTAATAAACTTATCAACCAATATACAAAAAACAAGTAAATAACTTCCTTAAAATATTCATAAAAGAGGAGTATAATGAATACTATTTAGTGCATTTTCAAATATCCACAATAGAACACGAATAGCACTCTAGAACTGCAATAAATTAAGTATTACTAATAATTTTAGCTGCTATATCACCGTGATTTTGAAGTCCGTTCTCTAGATTTTTCGGCGTGTTTCGTACTTCTACTACGAGACGATGATCTATCTTTTGAACGACTTTTCTTCCTTGAATGCTTATTGCTTTTATGATGACGTCGAGGCGATTTACTTCTTGAACGTGAACGTCCCATTATCATATAATTATAAGAGTAAAAATCTATAAATGTAAATTATCATGCCTTTCCTTAATTTACAAATTAGAATTATTAATACTCAAGCCCATACTATAAAGTACAGATTATGATAAGCATCTCGTTACTAGTATGTGCATAGACCCAGTGCTGCCAACCCGAGTTTTAGAAAATTAGTAGATTATGTGCAAAAAGTTTGTAGAAATTGCAAGAATGTAAAATGCAAAACTGGTAGATCTACCACCTCAATTTATAAGATTTTTTGAGACTAAAAATGCATAAACTGTTGAATGTTTATTTTTGGAAATTATATGTCGGAGAATGATTTACACATAAATAAACATAAGTAAAACACTACACATAACACAGAAATTATTTATTTTAGTAAAGTATAAGTATGTTCTTTTTATCATGGCGGTCTCTCCATTTTAGGCAGACGTCAGTCAGGTGGTCACCCTATTTTAAGAGACGTAACACAAGTCAAATCAACAACTATTATTTAAACATAAAATTGCTTGACAGCCATAACCAGACATATTTCCGGTTTGTAATTAGATAATTAATTTATAGTAAACTAATATGGTTAAAGTGAATAACGTAATACGTTTATTAATAATTAGCCTAATAATATTCTCCGCGACATATACATACTTTTATTGAAAAATTTTAAATGTTCTGCGTCAACCTGCCCATTGTTTATTGCTTTTAGTAGGCAACAATCCCTCAAAAGATTCTGTGCAAATTCTATTTCTCTGGAAGGTTTTCATATTATTAATCGCAGAATCTCTCAACGTTGGCGCAATTATGTGGAAGTGCGAGTAATTTTCTAACGAATTCGCATAACAGGGAAGACATTGGAGACTGGTCTCCTTTTTTAATCGATGAAACATGTTTCCAGAATTCTTCAGGCGTAGGATCCCCATTTTTTACGTGAAATTGAATGACATGTTTCTTAATAATCCAAGTCCAATACGGTCATGTGTTCTGTACTGAAAATGAAATATAAATAAAAAAAACATTCTAGAGTGGACAACATTAATGATTAAGTTTATCTTGCAAGCATACTGATCCCCTAAATGAGCAGTAGTTGTGACTGCATGTTTTTAATTGATATGTTTAGGATTCATAAATTTGAGACATTTTAATCTTTGCTTTTCATTAAAACAAAATGCTGCTTTATTTGTTTTACACTCTCTATATAAAACAGAATTAATTTTCCTTTAAACTGCACTATTTACATTACATTCATTCCAGCAACAAAGTCTTGTTTCAATAACAGGGAAATAACATAGCCACCAAGGTATATTTCTTCAATTAGTACATGGTTTTGTTTATTTTCATAATCTAAATTCAAAATTTTGTTCTCTAAATGCAAGTTAAATCAGTCAGCTGCAGTAATTCTGGTTTAATAAAACATTCCAAGATAGTATTGTATGTTGTAAAAATCCGATCATATAATAAATAAAGTTTAGGACTTTTTGATTGCATTTCCTTATTAATGTCATGGCAACACATAATCCAAAACGTTATATATTATATAATTTAATGACAGGTGAGTTGACAGTTCAATGGGCGTGAAATGGCGCGAACCGTGAGGCGTTTCTGTCGTGTTTTTTCTATGTTTTTATATATAGCTCACGCAACACATCGCAACGTTCGCTCGTCAATGTAAAAACAATTCAAAGTGGTGATACAATAAACTAATTTAAAAAATTAATAGTTTTTACGTCTAGGGTGGTAGATAGGTAGAATAAAGTGAAAATTGGTAGATCTACCAAAAAGTTGGTAGATATAGCATCACTGCATAGACCATAGAGTGTAGATGGTAGCCAGGGAAATCATTGGGCACTGAAGTTGGTACTAGAAAATGAATTTGTCAAATTTTTATTTAAGAAATTCGATTGTGCGTCATTTTACCCTCAACATCCAATATATTTTTCTATTTGTCTGATAATTGTTTCTTTATAATAAATTAAACATATTTCAAAAAAACATTATGATAACAATACCAACAACAAAACATTGCTTAAACATAGTGGCAAGTAGAACATTTGACTGCTGACTACATATGTGGTAACAGATAAAGAAACTGACATAAAGTTACAAGTAACGTCAATTTACTGTACACATAGTAATTATAAAGCCTATAGCAACTCTAGTATAGGTATATCATACCTTTTATTTCTATATAACTATATTCAATTTTATAATGTAGATCTTGGTTTAAATTTTATTAAGATATATATGCAACACACTAAGTATTTTAAATTTTTTTCTATTTGATTATATTTTAATACATTGTGTAATTTATAGTTTCTAACACGATGGCTGAAATTTTAAAAGGCCTTTTATTATCATTACTGAGTGAAAAATGTTTCAAAGAATATTTTATTGAATACAATTTTTTCAATGGTATGTGTGTCATAAACATATAGGTATAATGATTTTTATTATATATAGGTATAATGATTGTTATTTACTCTATTCTTTACAGTACCGTGTTTTAAAAGCAGTTTAAGTAAAGGCCTTGGTATTGGTATCATCGCTGGGTCAATATTAGTTAAAGTCCCGCAAATCTTGAAAATTCTTAATAGCAAAAGTTCTAAAGGCATCAATATATATGGAGTATATCTGGAACTTTTTGCAATCACTGCCAATTTCACTTACAGCTATGTTATGAATTTTCCTTTTAGGTGAGTTTAAAAAAAAGATTTAATAAAGCTTTATAACAGTTTTTAATACTTAAATTCTTTTTCAGCGCTTGGGGTGAAGGAACGTTCTTAGCTATACAAACTGCTACAATAGCTGCACTAGTCTTACATTATTGTGGTTCACCGATGCAAGCAGCTTTATTCCTGTCTATGTATCCAGCTATAGTTTCGGTTTTAGTAAGCGGTTACACTCCTCTTGATGTCTTATGGTCCATGCAAGCAATAAATGTTCCTATCATATTAGTAGCTAAGGTAATTTTAGTTTTATCTAAAAACATTTGTTATTTGATATATTTTATTATATTTGTAACAATTTCAGGCAATTCAAGTTATTACTAACTATAAAAATGGCAGCACTGGACAATTATCAGCAGTGACCTGCTTTCTCCTTTTTGGGGGAAGTATTGCAAGAATATTCACATCCATTCAGGAAACAGGAGACTTAATAATAATATTGACATATTGTGTATCAACTATAGCCAATGGAGCAATTGTATTTCAATTACTCTGGTATTGGAATGATACTAATATATCTAAAAATAATAAAAACAAAAAGAAGAAACATTTTTAAGTGTCTATTTGTAAGAGTAATAAAGTCTTTATATGAACCTGTCTTTAATTATAATCATATTGATTGTGTTAACTTATTTATGTATTATCTATGTTCAATGCGGATTGTTTTTTTCTCCTATTTGCAATCAAGCCCAGAAGCTTCAGAGCTTGAGCAGTATCGAACACCTCACTTGCCGATAATGCCAGCGAATTTTAAAAAACGCTACAATTTGGCCGCCAGATCCTTCAAACCGGAAATTTGAAAACAATGCTATATATTAAATTATTCATTCCATATTTTTTTACTGAATATCAAAAAGAACGTTTGTCCAAGGCAACAAATATGTTTCTGAACCTATTAATAAAGCAGCGGCGGTAAGTAAAGAAATGATCAAACGAAAAAAAAATTCTACGTAGTTTTCTCACTCGCACGCGCCGGCAACATATATCTAGTTTTTTTTGTGTTTCACGCGCTGCCCAACACTTGTCGTTTCTTTTCATACTTGTTTGATCCTCCTATTTTTACCGCGCCGCGCCATGATGCCGTGCGATAAATAGTAGGTATTGAATTAACGGACTTGTTGTGTATTAACGGAAGTTAACATGTCCGTTAACATTTTTACAAGTTAACTGAAAAGTCACAATGTTAACGGATTGACAAGTTAATGCCCAGCTCTGCCCGTATTGTTTGTAAAGAACCATTAAAACTTGGATTTGAATAAAAACCTTACAGTTGTAATTATATTGGTTAATAAATTTGACACCCTCACCAGATGGAAGTTTATTTATATTGCATTTACGCATAACTGGGCACCGTCAATCAAATAATTACCTTCGTTAATCGTTAATCCGTTACCTAAAAAGTTAATTTCGTTAAACATTAAAGCGTTACATTTCCATAGAATTAACGCAAGTTATCGTTATCCGTTAATAGGTGTAAGATTGCATTTTTATAGTTGTATTAGTGCACTTATAAAATTACTGTTTAGCGCTTGAGGGTATAGCAGTTTTGTATTTAATGAATATTTAGCTGGATTACGGCTTCGATGTATTTAATGATACGCAGCTCCAAATGTGGAAGTGATTTATTCATTTGTGAACCAAGTACCTAACCGTAGCGAGCATTGTGAGGGTCTTCCTCTGGCCCTCCTGTCTCGCTCCGACACTGCTGGGTCAAACGCAGTGCTGCTAATGCCGTGCTGCTACAAATATGTTCCCCAAGGAATGCAGCATCGTTGAACGAGTCTTTTGTTTTCATGTCCAGCCATATTTTAACGAGACTGCGCTTTACTCTTTAAATAGTTGGAGCTCTTTAGTTTTTCTATAGATTGAGTAATAGAACTGAAAAACGAGGAAGACCTCGTCATCATCTTTTTTGTTGTCTTGTTTAGTTACTCGCATTACTCCCACCCCCACTTAAACTATCTCTGTCTTTCGAACCTTTTTCCATGCACTTTTTTACTGCATCCACTCTACTGCTCTACACTGCTACTCTACTGCTGTCATACGTTTCCCACCATATCAACGTAACTTTGGGCACTGTTCACCATTCAGGTGAACTCCAAACGTTTTCTTTATTCTATTTAATAGGGCATTGCCTAAAGCTGTGCTATTTACTAGATCCATAGATTTAATATTTTTTTACTTATAGACAATTGCTGCAATCATCGGTAGTAGTGATTCGAGATATGCTTGAGCTTCTCCTTGGATACTGAACGTATCGAGAAATTTAGAATGACGGAATTATGGAAAAGTATTGAGAAATTTAGAAATAATGTAGTAAACAATATTAACTATTTAAAGTATCACAAAAATACAGAGATAGCCTTTAATGAAGTCTAAACTGATAAAATCAGAATTTAATATAAAAAAAATACTTCTAAGACAATCACTTGTAACAGAGAAAAA
The DNA here is from genome assembly GCA_018230265.1 of Delias oraia. Taxonomy (NCBI): domain Eukaryota; kingdom Metazoa; phylum Arthropoda; class Insecta; order Lepidoptera; family Pieridae; genus Delias; species Delias oraia. Next base: position 47,439 of record DWCF01000213.1, on the reverse strand, counting down.
GAGTTTTAGAGATTGGGCAATAGCGAGAATTCATAAAAGTAAACATAAGTTATATGACCTATGTAATGAACTGCCATACAATCATACTTTTTTTTTAAACCATGTGAAAATGTATTCAAAAAGGTTTGCTCTTTAGCAAAATATTCTCTTATTTTACAGCCATAATAGCTAAAATATTGTGTTGTATTAGCATATTTAGTCTAAGAAAGCTTGAAAGGGTTAAGGCGAGATCTGAGGCACATAGGAAGAATTTCTCTATGAGATTGACTAGCCTCTGATCTAGGACACGCGCGCCGTTCACTTGCCATGCCGTGCAGAGGAACTTCAATCAGCTAACTTTTCCTTCGCTGCATGGAGGAGACGACTCGCTAACCCACATTGTTGTTCTCTGTTCGCGTCTAACTCCAATTTGGATGATCATGGATTTCCATCACCGTCAATAGACGGTCACGCTTCCGTGCGGATATTTTTTGAGCGAACTCTAGTCTCTGGTGGCCATACAAAATTTTTATGATGCCTCTGAGGCACCTAACACCAAGGAGTTTGTTGATTTCCCTGACGCATCATCCGCCATGAAACCTTTAGCTATGTGCCCTGTTTCCACTACTTAAACGAGTAATTTATTATTGTATATCGAAAGTAAATAATCATTAAGCTCATTCAGTGCATTTAAAAGTGGCGATGTGTGTGTATTTACGGAAATACAAGGCAAAATAAGAATTTCGATCAGGTATTGTAAACTTTTGTGCATTACATTAAGGATTTATTTATTCAAGAGAGTTGTTTTATAGATACATAATTTTGAAATTTTTTCGACGGTAAACAATGCACCTGTGAAAGGCTGATAGACGTAAACGCAAGCCCAAAAACATAATAAAATATAACTCTTATACGGCTAGACATGGCACTTTAAAAAAACCATCTTATCTGTACTCTACTGTATAATACTACTCAATTGCGTGGTAAATAGTCTTTCTAACTTTATATCCAGCACAAGACTTCCAGTAAAAAAATATTTCTTTTCTGCTAAGTTACAAATAAAAACTGATGGTAACTTCTAAAATAAACATTTGAAACGATTAATATGTAACAAATATAGAAGAACCATCCCTTTATGGTCTGAACATTTAATGAGTTAGGACCATGAATGGTACACCGTTTATCATGAGTGAGTCTTCTGCTTGTTTGCCTTGGGATTTTTATTCAAAAAGAGAAATAAAACTACTTTTATTTTCCAATGGATCAAAACTTTTATTGTGGCTAGTAATAAGATCGTGAGACATATAAATTTGACGTTTCTTCATATGAAATATCAATCAAGAGACAGGTTAACAAAAACTAATCAGGTTTTACACTTTAATAAGGAATATAAACTTTGAATTTTTTATTATTATCATTTCATTCACCTGTTACATATTGTAGATTTAGTACGATTTAAGGACAAAATGAATACTAGTGACTTGTTTCTACACAATATATAGAGATATATAAGATTAAAAGTGAAAACTTCAATTGGTTAACTAATTACAATTTTAAAGCTTACAGTTAAGCAAATCAAATTGATAAATATAGAATACAAAATCAATAGAGAAAGTCTTTAAGTGTTTTGAATGTCTGCCTCTCATGAAAACGACTAATGCATACCATAAAGTGATTAATTTTATCTAAACTATAACAACAATGTATAGAACATAGTTTATATATTATTTTCCTTTGGTGGGGGTGGTTCCAGCTGTTTCTCGGTGTGGTTTCTGTTCCGATCATTTACATCTGTCCACTTACCTTCATATTCTTTACTGTCCACATATCTGTCTTCTCCACTCTCGCCTTTGTTGCGATGACTGCCACGTTCCGAATAACGCGAGGTACTATAATAGTAAGCATATAATTATTTTTAAAATATACATCTTATAATAAGAGTTGAAAAAGTGAAAATATGGCTCAAATATCGTTTACACACCGAAATGTATAGCATTTAAATTTACAAACCAGGGTAAGGTTCATTTTTATATACTGACCTATCTCTATCCTTGTCCCTCCTCTCGGGGCTGTAAGAGCGCGAGCGGCGCATGCGGTCAGGGCTGCGTGATCGCGAGTACCGTCCTCCATCGCGTCTGTCGCGGAAGTCACGGAATCCGCCTCTGGAGAAAATTATGACATTTAAACCAAAAAAGGGAAGATAATAAGAGGGCAACAAGTTATTTTCTATAGTGGGCACTTCCATTGACCACTTTATGCTATCGTATAATTGCTTCATTTCCTTAGTAGGTAATACAGTGGAATCGCGATAACTCGAACCTCATTTAAACGAAATCCTCATTAAGTCGAATAAAAATGCTTTAAATACGCAGGTATCTCCAATTAATTAGACTTTGTTACTCGAACAAAATGGTAAATATTTCCCCACGAGGTGTTGATAAGAATATTTATTCTCTGTAACTCTAATTACGTAAGTCGTAGTTAGTTAAATAGTGTGGCGTCTTGGTGTGGTGATCGTCTCCCATCCCAGGCCGAGATCCATTTAGTTTTTTCTAGTGCTTTTAAATTAATATATAACTGCGTTTCATACATCTAAGTCGAATTGTTGTTCAACATTAACTCCACAAGTCGAAAAATATTCTTATAAACCGAATCTTTATAAGTCAGTTTTAGCAAATAAATCCTATCGAATCTCGAAATTTTTGTTAACTAATAAACTCGATTTTTTTTAGCATTTCCCTTAACATTCGAGTCATCGAGATCCCACTGTATTAACATTATTCAATAATTATTGCCGGTATGTATGATATGGCGTAAAGCCAATTTTCTCACCGGAAAGGCCTGCCACGCCCGCCTCCGCCTCTTCTAGGCCGAAACGGTCTTCCCCCGCGGGAGTGGTTGTCCCGCCAATCAGGGTTAAATCGTCGTCCATCGCCTCGCCTAAAGTCTCCACGGCCACGTCCCCATCCACCGCCATTGTACGCGTTGAATCGAGGCCGATAGTACGTCCCGCGTTCATAACCGCCTCGTCCGCGCCAATTTCTTCGATGGTTGTAACGACGTGGGAATCTGTATAGGTAATAAAATTTCATCCGTGGGAGACCCAAGCTGAAACATATGCTAACGCACTAATTGGGCCGGTTCGTCCGAAATGATGCCACGGGCTCACAGAATATTCAGCGTGAAGTGGTATTTGTACTGTGTTTCGCAGAGTGAGTAAGGATATCCGAGACCGTTAAAAATGCTACTTAAGCGGCATAACAAGCAATAAGCCGACAGTGGCGCAGTTATCCATGCGCGGTGGTGTTCTTTTTCCATATAGGAGACCCACCTGCTCTGTTGTCCGCTATAGAATATTTTTTTTAATATTAAAAAATATACAAAACCCGAATAGTTACAAAACAAGAAATTATTAGCGTGTATTAATTAAATTACAATCGACCGTTCTACCTGTCCCTAGAGGCGGACCTGGAGCGTGATCCGCTGCGTGTATAACTTCGGCTGGCGTCAGAGCGGGGAGAGCCCGAGCGACTACGGCGAGACGCCACAGATCCGCCGTGGTTGGAGCCAGATCGAGACCAAGAACCGGATCTTGACCTGTACTTGCGTGGCCGAGACCTGCGAAGATAAATTGATGTTACTAAAATTACCATATTTACAGTTAAGCATTTCACAAATTATTAAAATAAGATGTCAAAAATAGCAGCAAGAAATCGCAATTTATTATTCATATTTCAAAAGGTCAAAAATCTTATGCTGTTTTAAGATATCATATGAACTCTGGCTGACCTGCTTCGCGATCTCTTCAAGCGCCTCCCATCTGAGGAATTGGAGGTGCTGCGGCGTCTCGGGGAAGGCGGAGAACGCGGTCGCCTGCTTGTAGGAGACGGTGGTTTTATCCTGGTGACGAATTGTTCTGGAAGTTGATCGCCAATAGTTACGGGTGTCTCCCCTTCTTGAGCGAGACGAAATGAACCAAATTTGTCAAGTACTATGTTGGCCTTACGCACCGCCTGAAAGGAAATTATTGAGGTGTTAATATTTTGTTTTGTGAAATTTTCAAAAAAATTAATATGTATTTTTGAAATAAAAAACTCAACCAACATCTAAATAGACTAAACAGAAAAGATAGTTATTATACAATAAATGCCCTTTATATATATATAAAAAGCCGCTGTGTTTTGTAGAAAAAAAACAACACTTGGCCGCGCGATTTTTAGTGACAATCGCGTAAGATACTTAAAACTATGAAATACCATAAAAATCCGATAAAATACACGTAATTCATTACCGGAGCATGATGCTTGTCGTGGTATGGTGGTGAAGAATGAGACGCTTCGACTTCTGATGGATCGTGTTCCCGGCTCTTCGGGGACGGAGCGCTCGGCAAAGGCGGAGTAACCTTCAAAGCCAAAGCGCGACGACCATATAGGATCTTATCGTTAGGCGTGGCCTGTAAAAATTTAATATTAAACTGATTGAAGATACAAATATTTACTTCACTATGTACACTTATCGGTACATAGTGAAGTATTACTAGTACTTGACCCTCGGTAGATCTAAACAAAAGCTCCGTACAAGTTAGGGTCTGCCATTAGATGCCTTCAAATCTAATAAAACTATCAACTCACCCTATGATCTTGAGAATCGTTAGAGCTGATTTCAATGACATATCGATCTTTGTAAGCCTTTCGTGTCGGTGTCCCCTTCTTCCTAGTTCTGTGGAAGCATTTATAGTGGGTCTCAGAAAATATATATTCTTATTTTAATTTATTCAATTTAAATTCTAATTTTTTTAATAATTCAACTTTTAAATGTAATAGTAAGACAATAAACATAAACTGCACTTTTGAATTTCTTATATGACTTTATTTGTGTCACTTTGGTGAAAATTAATTTTTTGTTCGGTTAAACAGATTTGCTTGGATGGTTTTTTTTAAATCTTGCATTGATGGAAATTTATTTGTAAACACAACATCCAGTTCAGTAACTAAAACTTTATTTAAACTTTATTCACCCGTGTGTGAGCCATGCTGAAGCATATGTGGACGCACTAATTGGGCCGGCTCGTCCGAATTAATATCACGGGCTCTCAGAATACTCAAGGTTAAACGGAACTTGTACTGTGTTTTGCTGAGTGAGTGAGGATATCGGAAACACAACCAAGGCGCGGACTGTGGTGCGGTTGTCCATGGGCAGCGATGTTCTCTTATCATATAGGAGACCCACCAGCGCCGTTGTCCACTATAATGGAAAAAAACATAATTTTTTACATTCGTCTTATAATTTAAAAGGACTTACGTTTCTTTTACAGCTCCCATGGTCATCTTCCATTTGGGCTTCTCAAGTGGTGATGGAGACTGGTCAATGGGGCTCATGGAGGAGCGATTTCTATTGCTAAGAGGCTCTTTTTCAGCCATAGAGTGGTAAGCATTTAACTTAGAGTCCAGTTCTTCAGAGTCTTGGATGTCGTCCAACATACGGCTGCGAGAAATACAAGTACATTTAAGTAGAAATACTACAGTATATTACAAGTGACTTGTGTTCCTTTAATTATTCTTATATGGAAAAGGTGAATAATTGACTAATAAATATCATCATCATCAGCCTATACAAGTCCACTGCTGGACATAGGCCTTCCCCAAAGACGCCCACCTGTTACGATCTTGTTCTGCGATCACCAACCCGCCTGCCAAGCGTGGTGATTAAGGCATAACAACCCCCCATGACAAAAACTAATAAATATGAATGCATTAAATTGTTACCGATCTATGAAAAGTAGAAAGGACAGAAACCATACTGGAGTGATTTATTTCTTGACTTTTATGCGACCAACCTGATAGTATTCTTACAAAATGAAGATAGTAAAACTACCTGCATTCAAGCAACAAAACATTAAGAGAATGTACGTTACCTTTTTTCATGTTTTCTCTCGTATTCTCCATCGGAACTGTGCTCCCTTTTAGATTTGCTTTTTAATTCTTTCCTAGAAACACGAAAATTTCAACTTTCAATTATTATTAAGTACATATTGATTATACCTTATGAAAAAGTATAAAAAGAAGCAAACCTAATGGCTTTTAGCTTTTTATCGCCAATATTCTCCAAATCTCGGTTATACTCAGAGCTCGTCGTACGCGCCAACTTGGATTTCCTCTTCTCTTCTCGTTCTTGTTCCTTGCGTTTGCGCTTCGACTCTTTTTTCTTCTTCCTGTAAAAAAGCGATAATATCTTTTAAAAATTGAGAAAATTTTCTGTAATAGTAAAAATAATTTATAAAATACTTCGCGGACGCCATAACGATATATATAACATTACATGAAAAATCATTCAATTTAAAACATATATATTTTTCTATGATTTAAAAACAGTACTTACTTATCCTTCTTTTTCTTCTTCTTCTTGTCATGATCAGCAGTGGACTGAGGTTGCTGGCCAAGTTCTTGCGTTTTACGATTCCGCTTGTACTGGGCAGTCTCTTCCAAAAAGTTTCGCACTTTATTTTCATAGTCGGAATCTTCTTTAGTTATTTTAAGGAACTTGCGCACCTGTAATAAAGGTACGTAAGAGCTTCTATACAGAATTTTAAATTTTGCAGTATCGAGTTTCATTTTAAACAGAAAGACTCAATAAGCAATACTTTTGATACTTTTCTCTCCCACATTTAAATTTTACATTTTTCCCACCCGTGGGAGAGCCATGCTGACGCATACGCTGACGCACCAATTGGGCCGGCTCGGACGAAGTAATATCAGGGGCTCACAGAATACACAGCGTGAAACGGTACTCTTGTACTGTGTTTCGCAGTGAGTGAGGATATCAAAGGCCCTCAAAAGTGACGCTAAAACGGCGTAAAAAGCCGACAACACAAGCAATGCGCGGACTTTGGCGCGGTTGTTCATGGGCGGCGGTGTTCTCTTAAGAGATCCACCTGATCCGTTGTCCACTATACAATAAGAAAAAATCCGGATTACCTTTAGTTCATAAGCAATATCAGCCTGGGATCTCGGCGGAGGTTCTTCAGCCGGCGGCGCCGGGGGCTGATATCCATAAGGATGGTTGAACTGAAAGTTGTGCAATCTTGCTGTGTCGTCATCACCCAACATTGCCATTCTCTTGCTAAGAGGGGACAGCGATCTCTGTCTCTTGTTAGATTGTGTTCGACGCTTTTTTTTCCTTGGCCCATCTGAATCTTTGTAAAAAAATAAAGTATATTAAATTATATATATATTATATTATATTAGAGGAATCACTCATATACGGCATGGTACAATTCTTAAATCTGTATCCAGAATAAAGTTCATGGTTCTTTATTAGTAAGCGACAAAAAAATCCGTGAACACTGAGTAAACATATTATACATTCGAACTGTATCTTAAATTGTTATTCCTAAATTATATACTCTATATAATAATTATTATATCAAGCACTGTTCAGTGTTTATGTTTCAAGTTTTGTGCCTTATTAATTTAATTAAATCAATAAAATACAACAAATGAGAATGTTATAATACCACCAGGTTCAGATGAAGGTGAAGACGTTTCAGAAGAATCACTTGAGCTGCTGGAATCAGTCGAAGATGATGAAGAGCTGCTGGAACGCTTCTTCTTTCCCTTCCCACGTTTCTTCTTTTTTTTCTTGTCCTTCTTTTCCTTGAGATTCAATAGTTGCTTCAATGTCTCTTCCATTTCTAACGTCTTTTCGTCTGTCAATCCTGGTAGCATAAGTTCCGATGGCTCTATCAATGGCTTAGCTGACGATGTCTTACTCTTCAAGAAATCGAGTGAATTCTGCGCCTCCTCATGCAAAGGAATTATAGTCAAACAGTACTCGTAAGACTTTTGAGCTTCAGAAATTTTATTCTCATCCTCATAACTTCTTCCTAAAGCAACTAATGTTTCGCCTAAAGAATTCCGTGCGTTAACATCGTTCGGATTTAGTTTTAATGATGTTTCAAAGTCTTCAATGGCCTTTTTAAATGTGCCACTATTAGCATACAGAGCGCCTCGTGCAAGCAATCCTTCCACATTTCTAGGATCAATACTTAGGGCTTTGTTAAGACATTGAAATGCTTCTGAATGTTTGCCAGCTTTAAAATAACTGATTCCTTCAGCAACCAATCTGAACGCCCATTTGCTTGCTTGTACTTGTCGTAATTCATGTGCATGTTGTGTTGTAGGAAATCCACCCCTGTAAACATAAGACGTATAAATAACTATTCAAACAATATATTTGAATATGTATTAATAAGTATCATTTAATTTGTTTAAAGCAAGTTTCTTACTATTTGATAACAGCTTACTTTACAAGCTTACTTTGTTCAATTTTTAAATTACCTCAATGACATCAAATTGGTGCAGTGCTCATTCGAGATGCCTAGAAATTCTGAGAGATATTGTTCGCAGTTAGGATTATTGAAGCCCGGACTCTTCTCTAAAATCGCTTCATAGCTTTCACCTTTCAACTCCATGGATTTCCTACACAAAGAATAATGGTAACCATAAAAACTTATATAATGTTTTATATCTGACATTGTCATAATATTGGATGAATTTAATGTTAATACATGTTATCTGATTAGCAACCTAACAGTCATGTCACACATACTTATCCTCACCTGTTCAATGAAGATGTTCAAAAAATTTTATTTAACTTGTATTTATTTCTTTCACACGTAAACATAACATCAGAGGATAGGTGATGCTGCCTCAACTATGTGACATTTATATTACCCGAATATCAGCTAGTCACAATACAATGTAGATTTAGACATTTGGGACTCGTACTAAACCTAGAAAAAAACATCCTAAAATAATAGAATCTATTGACATCTGTATTGGCAATTCCTTGTAGAGAACGCGACGTTTTCCTCTGCTGACAAAGTCTTTATCCATCTCCGAAGAAACTGCTTAGCTAGAACTGTATATCTGGGTACTCCTTAGTAGATAATAATTACTAATGCCAAAATCCAAAAATTTATTACAATAAATTCCAATCAACCATTTGATAAAATGCTGCAATATTAAATATTAACTTTAATACATAATAAAAGAATTTCTTTCAAAGACAACAGATTAATTGACCCTACACCTTATTACTGACCTGTATGTAGTTTTTAATAATTTGAAATTAAAAATAATCCTCTACAAAAAAAACTTCATGTTAAAGTAGTCCTCAAAATTTGCATACAAACAATTTCCTGTTTTTAAAAAACAGGTGCATTGCCGTAATTAATGTAGTATTTAAAAACCGTTTAAGTTTCACAACCCAGGTGTGTTCACAGCTACATAAGTAGTCTGTGACATCTCTTTACATTTTATTTTACAAGTTCATCGTATAAGACAGTGTTACCAAGCCTGTGGTCTGCGGACCTCCAGAGTCCAGGAATATATGTATAGATTCAGCAGTGTCATCTCTGGACCAAATATAAATGCTAATAATAACTAAAATACCTAATCTGTGGTTTTTTGCTTTTTATTTTATAAAGGGGGGACAGTGGCTGAAAAAGGTTGGGATCGCAGATAACACACGTGATGAAACATTATTAAATGATTTAGTTGATTATATTTTTTGTGTATTGCCACTCAGTTGCATTTTCTTCATAGCTAGGAGTATTACATATAATTATTATCATGCAAGAGTATAAGAATCATCAATTGTTGAATAACTCATACATACTTGTAAATGAGTGGGAGGTCATCTGCGCTGAGGAGGCCTAAAGGTGGCTTCGGTGGTGTGTCATCAGTGCCTCTAGTAACAGCTTTCATGCCGCAAACCATTTTGTCCTTTTCGGGGTTAACTTCAATCACTTCACAGCAAACAGTGTCATTCATTAGGTAGTTTCTTGAGACATTCTTCTTGTCAATGGCTGGTATGATATTAGACACTGGTAGAAATGCCTATAAAATATACATATAACATGATGAGTTTATAAAAATCTTTACAAGTTCCATTCATGTTATTCTTTGATTCACTATGGAAAATCACCAAAATATAAATAATTATAATATTACTCATTTGGCATTAAATATTTTTATAAATCTTACATACAAATTAGCTTTAACAAAATTTTACTTTGGTTGTTGTTAGTTAAGAATATGTAATAATTTGTGGCTTAACATTTGTACATCTTAAACTCTAACATGTACATATAGATTTACATAGGTGATTTCTATTCTATCTAAATTTACCTTTACATTAATATCAGCTACATATCTTGAAGTAGGCCCGGCTGTGCAAAGAACTTTCAGTGTCATGCCAGCTGATGTTCTATTGATAACAGCTCCAATGAGCAAATCTCCTGTTCTGACATTCTATAAAAAGTTAACATAATCTATTATAGTCTTTAGTCAATCCTCTTAAGAATAAATAGTAAATAATGTTGTTATATCATATTCAATCATAAATCACTAGTTAGGTATAAGTTCAATGTTTTACTTTATTTAGTCAAAGACACATTTCAAGTAAATTAATACATTGTATGTACAGGTTTACATCTATAAATTGAAAAAATAATTAAATTTTTCTAAAAAAAGTTGACAAACTTGCTAGAATGTTCAAGGCTGGTTGATGACACAAAATAACAATACTTACATCAAAAAAATGTCGCAGCCTTGCAGTTTTGTCTATATTTAGAAAAGTTTCAAATGGAGGCATCAACGCAAATATATCTGTAACAAAATTATAATTTAGCAATATTCTAGTTATGTTGCCTAAGGTGATCATTTTTTATATTAGAAAAGCAAAAGGCTAAACACCTAATTGTTTGTCAACTAATAGTAATAAAGGTTACAACTTATTTCATCAAATTATTGTTACAATGTATATTTAAATATTACTTACTATCTTCAGGTGCAGCAGAGTCGTTTCCTATGCCTAAATTGGATGACGACGCGGTTTCTTCTAGTAGTGAAGCGTCAAATAAGGAATTCGCTTCTTTAGCAATAAATTGATGCAGTTTAGATTTTTTAGCTCTATCTTGATAGGTGAGAGGTTTGTGCCGAGATTGGTACACAGCAAAGTTCAAAGCACCAACACCAACCTTGGCCAAATCATCCTCTCCTCGTTCATTCTCCCACGATTTTTGCAACTGGGGCCCATGGTAATTAATCGATTGCGCCACTAAAGGCGCAACTAATGAAGGCTCCATACTAGAGACCAGCTAATCCTGGTAAAAATAATAGCATATTGAATATGGAAATGTTATCAAAATATACCGCCTGCCGCCATTATGATCAACACTCCCACGACTCACAAGGATAGATATTATCTTGTTTATTGAATAATTGTATTTTTTTAATTGAATAGTTATATTCATACGATGAAAAAAATCATCAAATCATATTTTTTTATATAAATTAAAAACTATATAATTTATAGCAATTACTTTTCTTCGTATTTTGGTTCTGCGTTAGTCTCAATTTTGCCAGTGTCAATGTCACCACAATGATATTGAGGTAAAAGAAAAGTAGATCAGCTTTCAAAGATAGAGATGTGCCGACACGAAATGTTAGTTCATATATGAAATACCTATGGGATTGTTGTTGCTGTGAAGGCCTTTCGTGTTAGTTTCTAAAAAAAATGATTGTCATCAAAAGCAAACTACAAATGCATTTTTAAAAAGTATTCGAGTATACTAGAGTATCATTTATATCAAATACTCGTCACAGTACTCGACTCCAAATCTTTCTTTCGATATGTTTCTTTAGTTTGATTTTGTTTTACGATTCCCAAAATATAAACAACTCAGGACATCACTATTCAAAGGGTCATATAAATTACAACCGTACATTTTAACCTTGAAAACATATAAAGAGACATCATAATTTTATAAGAAACTGTATCTTCCCGGTTCTGAGCAAAATTGATGACATATATTGTTCGATATTTTAGTAAATCCTTTGGTTGTAATCAAAAACCATTAAGCTTAGTCATTTTTTCGTCCCTTAAAGGACTGATATTCACGAGTGAACAAGGAGTAAATAACCGTACAACAATAAACATGATAAATTGTTCTGTGGTCTAAAACTATTATACAGGATCTGTCGTAAATAATGTATAACCATTAATGTGGGGTTGGTCCGGATGTGGGACTGTAAGAAAATCGTATTTTCTTGCCACTGTTGTCAAACATATTAAAAGATCGTAGATTTGTTACTTGTTTATAAATTTCTCTACAGTCTCCATCAATTTCGTTGCCCTTTCTGTAAATTTAGGTATATATAATTCCCGTGTCACGATGTTTCTCCGGTATGAACTTTGAAACTGCTGAACTGATTTTAATGTTATTTTTTCAAAATATGTACTTTGTTTCAACTTAAGAGATATAATAGCTTTTTTCTCATTTTTTTTTATCTCAATTTGAAAGAGATATAATTCGATAAAAATCTAACATAATGACTGTATAACGTAGTCAGATGACTCGATTGAGTAAGTATCTAAAAAATGGCGCTTATTTAACTATTTATAACTTAAGAACAACATTCTGTAGAAAATTGGTGGCGAGGTAGCTTAGCTCTTAGTTCTCAGAGTAGGATATAGATTACTTCTTGTCCGAATACAAAAATTGAAGGTAAAGGACGTTCACCGAACCCAAATTACATTATGACCGTTTTGCTTTCCCAAAACCGTAAATTCATTAAAAAATCATTGATAATCTTAAGTCAAACTCGACATTGATAATCTTAAGTCAAACAACAAAAAGTCATATCTAATGTGTAATATTACTAATTAGCTGTTCAATAGTTATGAACAATTTATTACCCAGAAAATTTATAGAATTTAGTAAAAAAAAATCATTTAGATATGGGTTACCATTCATTTTATTTATTGTAGGAGGATCTTTTGGATTAAGAGAATGGACACAACTTAGGTAAACCAGGTTAAAGTTTCTCTTTGAAATATTGATTTATTAGACCTAGGTATCTAATTATTTTTTTAAATTATTTCATATTATAATGATTGTTACATAGCGCTTTGAAAAACTGCGTTTATTGATAATACAAAATATGTTTTAGATATCAGTTTTCAACAGTAAAAGGAATAAGCAAAGAAGAGGCTGAAAAAATGGGACTTCATAGAGAACGAGAGGTTACTTTAGAAGATGCCTATGAAGACATTAAAAAACTAGATATTGATAATTGGGAGAATAAAAGAGGTCCAAGACCTTGGGAGGCCAATGGAGTTTCAAAATAATATTTCAATAATTACCTACCTCTTCATATAAAAGATTAATTGTAATTTTGTTGGAGATATGTAGATTAAAGCATAGTAATTGTGATATTAGAACATCAATTAACATAAAGCAATACATTGTATTATTATAATTTTAATAGGCTTCTTTGGTGTTAGTTGTATAATACTTTTGTATCTGTAAGACTTAGTTTTGATATACATTTCTATCATTAAAAATAGAAATTATCTTTTAAGTACTTTAAATACTACAATAAATGCATATAAAACTTTAAATTACTAGGTATATATTATTTTTATTTATTATAATATGTAGTTTATAAGATTTAAACAAGTTTAATTTAATGACAGACATCCCTCTAGACCAGCAGAGAAGATGGTCTTATAACAGTATTCTTCAACTGATATGTGTTGGCCCTCTTTTGGAATACTCTTGTATTATTATGTAATATATGAGCATGATTAGACATGTGTGTGAATATGGTCATAATTCCCAATAAGATTAAATAATATTTCTATTCACCATATTATTTGTGAAGAAATGGATATTTTAAACATTGTGCTTAACAATCAGTAAATTTCTAGATTTAATATTAACATAGGTTAAGATAGTTTTATAAAGAAACAGTTAATTAATTGAAGGTTTAGGTAAAAGTGTAGAAATTATATTTAACCAAAAATTGATTTCTATAAAATGCTTTATCAGGTAAAAACAAGTAGAGGTCTTCTGTTTTTACTATCTCTATTTTATATTGGTAAAAGTAAGTATTGATGTACTAAGAGATTTAATAATAAAATTCCTTAAAAAATATATTATTTTAAACTAAACTCCCTTGTGTACCCACTGTTATTTTTTAAATTCAATACATCACAATTTAGGGTATTTTGGAATTTATTTTTCAATAGTATATTCATATACTATATATTTAATATTCAAGTAGTATTCAATAATTAATGAAAAGTAGTAGCAGCGAGTAGCCATTTCTAAAAAATAAAGTAAATAAGTAAAATTTCTGCTATGTGACTCGTGAAGAAATAAAGACTCTAAACAGCTAGAACCCAGAGCCGCAAAACCATTTAAAAAATAAGATAAGTCGCCTACATAATTTAATTATAGTCTGTGCTTTAGTTTCTGCAACAGAAACAATAAAAATGGCTGGAGCATTGGCGAGGATTGTTCAAGGAACCAGATGTCACCTAGGTGATTTAACTAAAAATTTTAATACTTGGACTAAGTCTATTTCTAATAAAGAATGTGGTAGCCATAAATACGGCAAACCTATTAGTGCGTAATAAATTTTGCGCAGTTCACTGTTACTTATATAATTTTGACGTACCCAGGTATTGCGGCGCCTTTGGTCAATATTAACAATGGTTCAGTCCGTTTCCAACAGACCGAGAGCCAAGGTAAGACGAAATATGGACCTCTAGCTGATTGCGACAGAGTGTTTACGAACTTGTATGGGAGACATGAATGGAGGTTGAAGGGAGCTATGGCTCGAGGAGATTGGTATATGACTAAAAACATAATGGAGAAGGGAACTGATTGGATTGTTAGTGAGTATATTTTCGTAATGATTCTGCCACCTGTTTATGAATAATACTAAAATAATATTGTATCCTGCTTAAATTTAAACACATTAGAATACTAAATATTTCTTGTGACAAAAAGGTGCTAAAGGTTTTATTACAGCAAAAATTACTTTGAAAAATGTTTCCCTTTAACTTATGCTAAACAATGACTTGTTATTAATTTTCTGTTGTTTTACCTTTATATAGTATAGTGTAATTATGCACCTGTTTAAAGACACTAAGTTTTCTAACAGGCTGAAAGTGTATTTCATTTATATATAGAAAAATATATTACATCAAAATATAGTATTAGTGTGACTAGTGTTATCCTATCTATCTTTAATAGAGACAAAGTGTTATTAAATACATTCTATCTATTTTATGTAGAAGTTTTTATTAGTTACACTTATTACTTCTACGCTCTAGTCAATCTAACTAAACCAGTAATTGAAAACATAACTCCTAAATACAGACATATATATCATATAAGTTTTGAGTTGTTACAATTCCCATATTGACACTTACAGATGAGCTAAAAACTTCGGGTCTACGTGGACGTGGTGGTGCTGGTTTCCCAACTGGGATGAAGTGGTCATTTATGAACAAACCCTCTGATGGAAGACCTAAATATTTAGTTGTCAATGCCGATGAAGGAGAACCTGGTACATGCAAGGATAGAGAGATTATGCGTCATGATCCTCACAAGTTAATTGAAGGCTGTTTAATTGCTGGAAAGGCAATGGGTGCTGTGGCTGCATACATTTACATTAGAGGAGAATTTTACAATGAGGCTAGCAACTTGCAAGTGGCCATTGCTGAGGTTTGATCTTGAGTTTATATCCATTAAATGGTTAAGGCAAAATTCTATTAACCGTTTTTGTTGTATCTGAGATGGGTATTAGTAAGATAAGAAACAAGTTCTGCTGGTGCAAGAAGTTAATTGTCTTTCTCACTCATCAATGTTTTTGGATCAATTTTTATTTATATTATTTGTATCAATTTCATCTTGTAATATTTTAAGAGCACATACTTTTAATACATCTGCATATTTAGATGAGAATTCAATATTTTATTTTTTCAGGCTTATCAAGCTGGGTTGATTGGCAAGAATGCATGTGGGTCTGGTTATGACTTTGATGTATTTGTTCATCGAGGTGCTGGAGCCTACATTTGTGGAGAGGAAACCGCTTTAATTGAGTCTATTGAAGGAAAACAGGGCAAGCCAAGATTGAAGCCACCTTTCCCAGCTGATGTGGGTCTGTTTGGTTGCCCAACAACTGTCAACAATGTGGAGACCATTGCTGTATCTCCAGTGAGTTTGGTGTTTGCTGAATCTATGTTGATTATTTAAGATTTTTAAATAACTAATGAGTGTAGAAATCCAACACGCATTTCTGGTTGCAAGGTTTATAAAAAAATATTTTCCTCATAAATTTTTCAACTTTCAAATGTAGCAGGGCTTGTTGCATTTTGCAAAACTTTTGGCATTATAATTTTTACGATAAGATCTAGAAGTATTATGTTTTGTCTTGCTCGCAGACAATTTGCCGTCGCGGTGGCCAGTGGTTTGCTTCATTTGGCCGGACTCGTAATTCTGGTACCAAGTTATTTAATATCTCTGGCCATGTTAATACTCCATGTACTGTTGAAGAGGAAATGAGTATACCTTTAAAGGAACTTATCGAACGTCACGCTGGTGGTGTTTGTGGTGGCTGGGATAATCTCTTGGCTATAATTCCAGGGGGATCTTCTACTCCTCTTATACCTAAACAGTAAGTGAACCAAAGATTTTGACCATATAGATATTATAAATTTAAAGCTTCATTATATTCTTGTAGCTTACAAAAACAATCTTTACTAACATTACATTGCGTTGTAAGAGGTAATCTCTGTATTTACTGAACCAATCTAGAAAGTTCGTTCAACAAAGCTTATGTTATTTATGATTTACATAGGGTAAGAAGTAAAGAGAAAAATTATAAGGATTTGTTTGTGATAGTTCGATTTGCAAAATATGTCTATGAATCGTAATGAAGTTACTTACGAATGTTGCTTTACAGAGATATGATTATAGAGATATGATTCTAGTGAATTCTAATTAGTAATTGAAAAATGTTATAGCTTTATAATGCCAATACAAAGTCTGCAATGGCTTTGTATATCTAACTCATAATTAATGTGGCAAAACAATTTGCCAGGTGTTGTTTATTACCATTATAACATTTAGTAAATTTTTAAGAGTATAAGAAGAGAAATAATCTCAATGCTAATAATTTTTTAATTTTAGTGTCTGTGAGACTGTACTAATGGATTTTGATGGTCTGGTCGCTGCTCAAACGTCTCTAGGTACAGCCGCTATAATTGTGATGGACAAATCAACGGATATCGTAAAAGCAATTGCTCGTCTCATAATGTTCTACAAACACGAGTCTTGCGGACAATGCACTCCTTGCCGTGAAGGAGTTTCTTGGATGAACAAAATTATTTACAGGTAAGTCTCAGTGATTATGTTGATTTAGTGGTGCTGGTTTCGATACTCGTCGTAATAAATGTTTTATCTATTTTATCAGTATAATGTATTTTTATCCTTCCGACTGATCTTTTTTAAGTAACCAAGTAATTTTTTTATTATTTAATTATAGTTTTATCTATGTCCTCGAATAATGCAGTTTATTTTATTAATACATCACTTTATCACAGATTTGTGGAAGGCAACGCTTCACCTAAAGAAATCGATATGCTCTGGGAGATCTCAAAACAAATTGAAGGTAAATTTATAAGTTTTTGAAATATTTATTATTTATAATCTAATTGAGAGACAAAATGCCAAAAATTTAAGTTAATAAATAATAGTTACTCATATTTATTTATAAGCTTTAAAGTAATAATACTTCATTGCTTCTTATTATTTGACACCTAAATAGACTGCCTCAAGACAGTTTACCACAGATTGAACTTTCTTGATTTTGTTTGTCTAAAAATCAGCTCGTGGGTTTTGTAGACTTGCAGTTTGGTTTTTATACATAGACTAAAAACTTTATTCTATAGCGTACAACGAAGCAGGCGGGTATGGTAAGAGAACACCGCCGCCCATGAACAACCGCGCCATAGTCGGCGCATTGTTTGTATTGTCGGCTTTTGACGCTGTCTAAGCGTTTTTAAGGGCCTCGGATATCCTTACTTATTCTGCGAAACACAGTGCAAGTACCGTTTCACTTGGTACGGGCGGGCCCAATTATTGCGTCAGCATGCTTCAGCTTGGCTCTCCCACTGCTCTTAAATGAAAATATAAATAATATATTTTCAGGCCACACAATTTGTGCTCTTGGAGATGGTGCGGCCTGGCCTGTACAAGGTCTGATAAGGCATTTCAGACCAGAATTAGAGAGACGCATGCAATGCTACGCCATGACCCACGGCCCAAGTAAAGCCGAGAGCGTGTACTAAAAGACGAAATATATAAAAAAGTTTACACGTCAATGTAGTTAAAATTATAACATCTTTGAAACTGAGATTTTTTTTATTTATTTACGTCAAAGTTGAAATCTGTAAATATTAATGTTGACTTTATTTCTCTAGTATTGTGATATTAATAAAGATCGTTAAATAATCATGTCTTTCACTTAATGTATACAAAAAAAATATATTTCTCATATTCATGTGAACCATTCACCTTTGAACACATGAAATTGAATTAAAAATGAAGTACTAATTGGTTTGTCAAGTAATCTTTGGGTGTTTATATGGTAAGGCCGTAAAAGGCCTTTTTCTAAAATACGGATTTTGAAGCTAAAACTAGTTATAAATAAAGATTCTATTATTTTAAATGATTTATTCCCTCTATCATTCTTCCTTTTTTAATAATCTTATATAATAATATCTAAGCTTTATTTACAGTTTGTATAAATTAATGTTACAATAGTTTAATTTATAGTAGACTATTATTGTACAATGCGCTTTCACAAATGAAAGACTTGACTACTTCAAAGCTATACTTTCAACACAATGAAAGTTCACAGGAGTCGCAGAGGCCAGAAGTTTAACAAAAACTGAAATCTAGTGATTCAACTAACAAGTTGATTTCATTTTATTTCAATAGGCAATAAGTCAACACCAAATACCAAACGGGATAATTTAATAGGAAGAAGTGCCTTCGCCGCCGCATCAACAACAATAAATAAATTTTAAATTAAGTAAATGGCACAAACCAAATCCAACGAACATTCGGTACATGGTGCGTTAATTTATAACATAAGTCGATCGACAAAAGTAACAAAATCACATTGATCTGCCGAAAATATAAATCAAAAATTAAATATATCTCTATGATGGAAGCAACTGATCGTTCTGCAAAAAAAATCACTTTGCGTAACATAATGGCAATCAAGTAATCGCTAATTAACATCGGTGGAGATCACAATTACACGATATAACATTTCATAAATACAAAATATACACCTACGTCTAATTATGCAACTTCAATGCAATATATCCATCTATATTCATGTGAAATTGATATGGTTATAGGCTTAACAGGAATTAACGAAACGCTTCGCATTTAAAGCTCGATACATTCAAAGCCAGACGGCATTGCATGTGTTGCATTGGCTTCAGAACTTACGGGTCGTTCATGTAGAAAACCGGATAAGAGCCCAGTGTGAAGTTGAATCTGAGGCTTGCCATTCGCAAGCGAAAGGATGGATCTATGGTCCTCGACACGAGCAGGTCGCCGGACTGTCAGTCTCACTTATTATGTCATTACGAACATTAAGACTATATATACCACAGCATAAAGGCTTTCGCCACAAATATTAGCCGCACATGATGACTAAGGTTCGGCAGATACGATTATTGTTGTTGTTCGAACCTTCACTAGATAAATTATTGGACGGCCACGCGGGCCAGCCGCTTTCGCCGTCCTTTAAAATCACTAAATTAAATCGATAGAGATTATTTGGCTTCGGATCCAACTTACTGAAGACACTGACGTAGCGAAACATAGGAAGCGACATTTCAGTGAGCGCAACCGCAAGCTCGCAAACTTTAGGATTCCGCAGAGGGCTATTGAGTTACCATGGTAAATGGAATTTTTACCGATGCCAGCACCGGAGCTTCAAGTGTAGGGCAGGCTAAACGCAGTCTTCCTCCATTTCGACGTCGGGCACTAGGCGGTCTTGCGATGCGGCCGCGCGCGGAGGCAGCTCGTTGCGAGGGTCTCGCGCTAGCCAAGGGTGTCGCAGCACGTCGCGTGCGCTTAGTCGCTCGCAGGCCTCCCTCCGCAGCAGAGAACGTATCAAGCACTTACCCCGAGATGATAAACACTCAGGCACCACAAAGTAACCCCGGGAAATCTTTGCGAATAGAGACGCATGCTCCGAGTCGTTAAACGGATACCTGCAAAAAATAAAAACTTTTTAACACGCTATTTCCGAAACAAATGAAATGTCAATGTTGCATCAGATAAGCTACGTCACATATATAAAATCCCGCTACTCCTTGTCGTTCTAAGATAATACTAATTAACGTCGCCATTTAAGGATAGATCGTCTAAACTGATAGTTTATATGCAGAGCGAGATAATGATTGTCATTCGTAGCGGGCAGATGCGCGAAACAAAAACTCAGGTAAATGATGGAACCCTTCTGGCGACAGGTGAAAGCAGCGATTACGGCCAAATCCCAAGTTTCGAATTTGAACGACGGGTGCGAGGCTTCGAACAGTAGAAAACAAAGGATCGCAAGCGACAGGTGGCAGTGAGGGAGGCCTGTTTCGGGGCGGAGCAACGTCTTCGCCACATGATCGCGCGAGGCAGGTGCGGCGAAGATTTCCCGAGACGTATAAGCTTATATGTGGGTGATAATTGCTAGCCGTTGGCCTGTAACGGTCGACAGGTGATCATCCCTGTGTCGCCAACGCGCAACGGTCGCGTCGACCCTTGCGATCTCGAAAAACGGTAAGTCCCACGCTAGTAGGTGAATTGTGGCAGGTGAAGACGCCCACCTCGCTCCCTTCTAAATTATGCACGTTTTATTGCACTGACCCAAATATTTTCTAATGAACGCGAAGGATATTTAAGTTTTTAACATTTTAATAATGCGTACGGCGGTCTAGGGGAGGTCTAGGCGGGAGATAATCGAACATACCTTCCTACGAGCATCGTGTACAGAATGACGCCAAGCGACCACATGTCTGCTGCTTTCCCGGAATACGTTCTATGAGCTCTCAGGATCTCAGGTGATACATAAGCTGGACAACCTCTCTTGTCTTGCAGCAGATCTTCTTGGGGATCATCGAGGACGACCGCGTCTTCTAATGACTCTAGTTTTAGAGTCGTTCTGAAACAATGAAAAAATATTAGAAGCTATTGGGCGTTGAAAGTAATTTAAGCGTTCATTGAACTTATCGATTTTATTTGATACGGTGGCCGATGACCCATATAATATCTGCACATCGCAGCGTTCGGTCGCGCGGTAATGGGCCCTTTGTGCTCAAAGGACCGGCTACCATTAACCATTCGTTTATTACTAATTAGTAAAGCATCACATTGATGTATGTTGGAGCGTTGCAAAATGTTTTCACATATTGTGTGTAACTATAATGTCATGTAAATAATTACATGCCGAACTATAAAGCCGTTCAGTGACGCAATGGGTTTTGTTTCGTCACATCCCTGGCTATAGGCGCACTGCGACCTCGTATTTCATGTTGCCGCATCATTTCGAAATGCATTTAATGCACAATTCGAAACAGAATGATACGCTTCTATATGAATCAATGTTTCTAATAAGGAACGGTGACACGATCCAAAGTAAACATCCTTTCAAGGGAGTGCTATTGAACTCCGAATGTTGACTCAGATGAACTAATTGCAGTCTTACTAAGTTGTGTTTGGCTATTAGCATGTAGAAAGTTAGTGCTTTTTTATATATTTAACTCAAAAGTATCGACCATCTAGATATCATCGTTAATTGTTACATAAAGGCAAATGCATAGAGACGTTCCGATGCATTTAAATTGACGTTTATTAACGTGAAGTATATTTATAGGCCGCGATAAAATTCTGAGGGGAACGGTGAGTTAAATGAATATTAAGAAGGGTCCCATTCTATTTCTGATAAAATCATTTCGGCTTGAAGCACAGATTGCGAAGGCTTACTATTACAAACTTAGTACTCCGAATGGCAATAAATAGCGTTTGCTTCAAACGTTACAAAATCGTAGTTGCGAACTCTGTGTCACAAATAAGTTCAGGGAGTCCAATAGAATAGTTTAAAACAGCTAGCATGATAGAATTATAACTATTATTATATAGATTAAGAGATACTGACTTATTAACATATTCTCAAAGCGATCGTGCCAATATGAATCGCCGCTCCATCAAAAGGTTAGCCTCGTTAGGCTGTCGCAATATTTCAATAGTGAAATACGCTTATCTGTACTGTCGAAAATGAGATGAACTACTTTAATAGTGCCCACGCTGACGTCACCATGTAACCCTTTTGAATGCAGCAGTGAACGGAGTAGTCCTCGTATCAGTTTTAGGCGTCGACTGCGCAATTAATCCTAATTAAAGCCCTTACAGCGGCGAGGCTAAAGTGCGATGTCTGCAGTTGCAATCGATTCGTATTTCGCAACGTGCAAGTAAATAAGGACCTATGTTGTAACGCAGTCGGAAGGTTGGCCGGATTTCCGAGCGTGTTCCGAGCGCCGCTGTGGCCTCGAAGGATTCTCGGTGGTCGCGGTCGGCGAGACCACGAAAGGACAGACAGTTCTTGGGACACGCTCCAATAGGCACGCGTGCGTGTGGTACAACAAGCTGTGTGTGGCGCGGTGTGTTGGCTTATTTTCGATATTCATTTGAACAATACAAGAGCAGCGGTTTCTAATCCTTAATACATTTCATGTTAGTATCTTGTAATACTGTAAGCTTATTTCAGAATGTATTTATTTTAAAATTTTGCCACGTTGTGTCACGTCTTCGCAATACGTTAAATTAGCTAACAATATTTCATGTTCTGCTTGGTAATACTTTCTTTTCCAATCCTAAGCATGTAGAAATTATATAACTTAATTATTTAACCGATATGTTTACGAGTGTAAAAATGGGGGCGATCGCCACAATTAGCGGGATGCGCCGGCGTTTCGCAATGCCGTCGTTGCTCAACTCAACCCTGACAGTTTCGTAACAAACAATGGCAGCTCACAGATGCAGCACACATGCATGCACTTCCTGCTCGAGTTGTATCGCTGCCGAACTTGCGCAACTCTCTCGATTTACTATTTTCAATTGCTCATATTAAAACGTTAGAATTGTACGTACCTAACGCTAACACAGCCCAAAGCAACTGGCAGTCTAGCGCTTATTAGGCATAGGTTGTCGTAACCCGCATTGTAGGGACAGGTCATGTCGTAACGCGTTACTACACGCCTGCGAGATGCCGGGATACATTGGGAAACCATCCCGACCGTACCCAATTATACAGTCGCTCGTGGCGCAATCGCTCTACTGCGGGTGTTCCATGACTTTTAACTATACATACTCCGTGCTTTGCGCTGTCTAAATTGATATACGCGTGTCTATGTTTGTGTATAAAATATTGTGAAACGGTCCCTCGAATTTCGTTACCTATGCCTACCTAATGTCAAAACTGAATTGAGGTCTCAAAACCGCATAAACACTAGTGGAAGTTGCTTTATCGGAGCAGCGATAATGCAAGGCGAACGTTTTGAAACTGAGCGCTGGGCCTGCTTGCGAAAACGCTAATGTGAACATCGGTTGCAAAATTGTTTTACTTTTAAAATCAAATGCAGCCGCGATGGGCCGCAACGCGCTGTTGACATTTGCTTTAGCTGAGTGCGGGAGCGCAACTGCATCTCTTCTCTGTGCCTCGGGTTTGACACGCAGTGTCCGTGCAGGGCGTGTGTTACAAGCCCACAATGGACTATGAGCGATTGCGATATGACATGTTGCAAGTTTGGGCGAGAGTCCAAGGCGCCACCAAAATATCCCGTGTTGCAATTGCCGGACTGCGGAACGGGTGCTGCTACAACACGTTGCGTATAGCTCATGTGCAATTTGCTAACTGCTCTGGCTACACTTGTTTACGTAGTTATCTAAGAGCAGCGTTCAACGACCCCGAAAAGTGCCTGAAACTTGAGGCACAAATTACGTAAGAGAAGAAAGCGCGGAATGCGTTTACGCAAAAACTGCCCAATCGTCCATCGATGGTCCGTCTCGAATCGCAACAATTACAGCGCGACGTGGCCCGGGCCTGTTAAATCCGGTGAACGTTCGACTTTCTAACGCGGGGTCGCTGTACGAGGCGGCGGTGTTGCAACAATTTCTCCAACGTCGCGAACGAAGAAAGCGCAACCTCCACGTTTTGCAATCGAGCGTCGTAACGGCGAAAGAGCTGGCGTAGAAAGCAGCCGAAGTAACCGTTACAACTCGCTCGCGGCGGAGAAGTAACAAGGCCCGCGGATTCTTATCAACGACACCGCACTGACACAGATCGCTTAGCATAACTGAATGTTCAATGCACACATTGGGCAAGACGGAACACTTACGCAAGCTCGATAAACGATCAGCGGTATGTCACTTCACGTGAAAATACTTCCGTTCATTGACTCCTTTTCGTTGTACGATGGTCTGTCTTTATCTACGCTATTTCGAAATCAGTTCACGAAATTTTAAATTATTTATTTGCATGATATAACTTCTCTGGTTCGTTGAAAGCTTCCTATAACAACTAAAGTCGCTAAAGAAGATCCCGTTACATGACATATTATGCACAATGTAATCGTTCGCGAAACCCTTGTAAGTATTCTTTACGCAGTGTTACACTAGACCAACCTAGCCAGTAATAAGTTTACGTATGCACTTTCATAACAGTATTACGTTTGTGACGAGTTTGCCGTACCTAGGTTGAGAAAATGGTACGACGTTCTCATTTTAAAGTGAATTATAGAGGCGAGTGAAAACATTTAGAGGAATATCGTGTGAAATATTATGGAGTTAACTTTCACGCACGCAATATTGCAACGCGCCACGTCGTTATGCAGTTTTATGTCGAGAGTAATTACAATGAGCTAGCATCTGGCGACAGGTGGGTGGGTTACTCTCCATATAAAGAGGCCTAGGCGAGAACACCATAAAGGGCAGCTGCGTGTAGTCCTCCGACAGATGCGATCTAGATTGCCCGTTAAATAAAAGAGCAAATCCACATCCGCAAGCGCCTACCCAGTTTCCGCCGCTACGCATTCCCAGCCGGAATCAACCATTGTCTCGCACTGCAAACGTTTCCTTCTCATTATTGTTAATCGGAAATGTGAAAAAGCTGCTGCGGCCTTTCTCAGCGACGCAAAAAAGCTGCGCTCGCAAATGTGGAATTTGTAGCAATAAGTGTGATTAAAATGGTCTTGCAGTGGTCGACGCAAGAGCTTGCAATATGTTTCCAGCGTGGCGGCCACAGATCGCAATAATCGGGATTACAAACAGTGTGTTAATATCTTGTTGCGAGAATGATATTAAGTGCTTAAATAATAAACAATACAGGAGTTTGGTAAACTTATATGCGTAATCGGAGGGCCAAGGTGCTTCCCTGCGTGGAGATTTGAGTAATCCTTGATTTTGAAAGACCCAACAAATTTGCAAGCGACCTGTGTTTACGCCCGCTATTTCATAATCTTGCACAAATGCTGTTATAACAATGCATATATCATTTGCGTCGGCATACTTTATCAGATAAATATAAAATATATACTAGTAAATATTTTATTTTACATAAAATTTGATTGTACTACACAGTATCTATGTAATAATACCCTATCCAATATAAACGTAACATTTAATCTAAATTGCGTCTTTTTCAGTCTCTATTTGCCTGCTTTTATTTATGTACATGTCACAATAGGTTTTGAAAATGTGTGCATAAAAGCAGTTGGCACGGGCTAAGGATGATGAAGTAGTAGTTTCGACAACGCGAAATAAGCGATGTTGCGATTGCGCTTACGAAATAACATTTACCGCATGGTTGCAGAAATGCGTGGGACGACAAATAGGCTTAATCTGTCAATTGAAATATCGTTGTGTTACAATTAATTACATCTTATTAAAAATATAATAAACAGTAATTTATTAATAAGTGATCTTTGTCTTTTATTTATCATATATTATATCTAATTGAAATACGCGATGGAAAGACGATCTCATGAAGGTCGCGGGGAACCGCTAGATCCAGATCGCTCAAGATCGCAACAGGTGGGCGTCTTTGGGGGAGGCCTATGTCCAGCAGTGGACTTGAATAGGCTGCTGATGATGATAATATCTAATTAATTTGTTTGAAGATTGCTCTTGAAGTTGGTATATTTTAAATAAGCTGTGGTATAAATGAATAAATTGTCAGTATTTTAAAGCTTACTATATTTTATATAATTAGTATTGGGATTAGTCTTAGTTCGACTCAATTACGGTGTATCTACGGTTTGTATGCTGTCACAAGAACTTGACATGTTTAAAATAAATATAATTAACCTTGCAATATTTTTGAACCGTAGATTCAACACATATTTCAATAATTTCTGAACTAATTATACAATACCACATAACATTTATAAAAACCGCTTTTGAGGTTTATAATATACGTTCTTTAAATACATAGCTTTAAGATAAGAAGAAATTTTTTTTTAAATAAATGGCTCTTTGTATATACAATAAGTAACCCTACTGAAATAATTCCAATATGATTTTCTATACACTTGGTCGTTATCTTGATTCGGTACGATGAATTTTTACGTACGTGGGGTACGCATACCTTAACGACGTAGTGCGTAAAACAGCCAGGTCAACACGATAAGACACGCAGAAACTTATACTATGGTTTATCTGATATGTTATAAGTATATCGGCTTGCCTTGCATGCATGCCGCGTTGAAGCGATGAAGTCTTGTACAATTCTATAGCTGCCCAGAATTGCAACTAGCAAAATAATTTCAAGTATTGTTACGTAGTAATATGTTCTAACAACCTATTCTTTATTACCTTTAACTCAGTATGTACTTAAAACAATAAGAGGAAGCTGTAGTGGAGCACGCGAAATGACGCAATTTGTAAATAAATAAACCACGAAAAACAAAAATAAAAAGCGAAATAAAAACGCCACGCCGAAAACTTGTTTCAACCGTTATGTACATACTGAAAAATATGCGTGAGCACTTTAAATAGGACTGGTTAAACAAGTTTCTTTAGCATAGATTTTAGCAAATATGAAGTAGCGCATGTGAACCACAAACCCGCACCAACCAAAAATACCTTTTCCTATCTGATAGTGGTATCAATATTGATATTGACACATTTGTAATCGATGGTAATGGACGACTTTATTTATCAAAACAAGAAAGTTCATAAGCCTCACGACGTAGAATTTTAAGCACCGCGCGGTTGTGTGAATCGTGAACGTGAATAGAATATCACTTGAACACAGCTCGTAAACAAATGATGCCAGTTGCAACGCTGGGATCACGGGGAACCAGGAAACGGGGACTATTGATTGCGAAATGCCTATGTAGCACACAAGCGGTACTTTCTCGGTAAGTACCGTTCGATCGTGCCAAGTTATGCTAGGCCTATGTGTTTCGGTTAATACAACTTCGCCATGGAGAAGATTTTTACAGATGTTCACAATTACGCATCATGCCACTTTTTGTCGCTTTCATTTGATTTTGATGAGATCATAAAAGATCAATGATCTATGCGAATAGCTAAGCGCTGATGGTGAGGTGGCTAACGAACGCGGTCATTCAACTCGCAATTATTTTTTATAGAGGGAATGATATAATTTGGAAAGTGCGGAAATAGTAATTTCTAAGTGAAATAATCTCGAAACGTGAGTCATTGCATAACAATACCAGGCATCTTACAGATTCAAGTCGAAAGAAAGGTCAGTGAACTTGCAAATCTAAGTTTGTCATAGTTGAACGGGGCGTAGTGTTGCTTTTAAGAAAGTAGTAGTAGTAATCAAGCCATTGCTAATCTATCTGTAACTGCAGTTCCAGATTAATCTGCTGCTTTTTAGAAAACTGCGGCTCACTTAGGATGCTTGAAAAATATTTTTAGGAGGTGTTCCTTTTGCCGTAAGGTTACTCACGAGACATATCGCTGTCGGAAATGAGTAGATATTATTGTAATGCAATGAAGAAAGCGCGGAACTAAAGTAGGTTTTCTAAAGCGGTGAATGTACTCGACCATTAGCAGTATATCATCGCGTCCGCGAAGCCTCTGTGCCGGCGGGCATCGACCCCGCGACGGTCGGGAGTGCCTTTCGCACTCCATGATATAATAGATTCGCACGGAAAATTACGTGATGAAATACTCATCTAAGGGAGGTGTGTTATCCACAGAATTACATAAAACCGCATCGCAATATCGGTTAGGTAACTGTGTTGTCACATTTGCTGCAACTGTTGTAAGCGTCGCAGGATCACAACAAAAAAGGCAAACTTAAAATGAAAACCTATCTTAGGATAGTCAAGTTCATCGCGAGGCCACGTTGCTGCACGGGCTCAGATCAGTGTTCACAATGAATGGCGAAGCACCGTTGTACTTGACCTGGTATTTTGGCCGTTCGTCACGTTGCAAGACTTGCAACTAATAATCCGTACACTCAATTGATGGGACAACCACATGTCAACCTAATGATTGAGAAATTATTTTCCTCGTTCAAAAAGAAAATGTCCTAAATATAGTAGAAATTGGATTACTAAAGTACGGTAAGAAATTCTTTAAGAATGCATCGCAACTTGCTACAAAACATGACGTCATAATCGATGTTCTGTGGATCTACGAATTATTCCTGTTAAATGGTTGCTTTTAGAGGTCTGTTATTAGAATGAGTAAAACTACTACAGTAATTTTTTTGAAAAGGTGAAAACGAGAATAAACAAACATATCTGCAATAGCCAAAGTGACAAAACAAAAAGCGAAGTGGTTGCATTGCTCCGTCCGTCCGGTGTCGGCGTGTAATAATCCAAGTAGGTTAAGGTTTCATCAAGGATTTGTTGCGGCAAAACACAGCTCCGACACCGAACGCTCATTACTATGAGCTAACTGCACACCACGACCGCACCATCTGTTCATTACCTTTTGCAACTTTTTGTAACGGAGACGAAGGCGACGCCCTGTCTGCCAATGTCACTGATGTATTAGCCCTATTTTCTCTTTAAGGCCACGTTTATAACTATTAAGAAATACCGCATTTCATTCACCTGCCGATGACAATTACGAAAACTCGTCGCGTGGAATGAAGCAAGCATCTTTTGTTTAATTAATGCCCAACAGACAAAAGTAACTCGATCGTTAGTGAGTCCCTTTGTCTAAGTACTTGGGAACTGTAACGAAGCACAAACGAGAGGCGAGTGCTCCTTTACGAGGTTTTTGAAACTTGCAAGTACTTCCTAAATATAGAGCGCTAAACAAACAGGTTAATAAGTTTCAAAACGATCCAGATGTATTACAAAAGCGGTAGCACACAACTGTTCGGCAACTACACGGCCGAGTGTTTCGCAACTCGCACCGCAGCGTCCGGACCACACGATTAATTGTTCCTATCGCACAGCATTGAACAATTCGATTGTTTTGCCTCAAAGACTACTGCTATAATCGAGAATACTGCCAGCCATTATAAATTAATAATGAGAGTACTTCGACAAATTCTCCTTTGTAATGTCTATTGTCTTCGATATTTACCGACAATTGTCGATAATTGTACATTTACGAGAGCTATTAAAATATATAGTAATGGCGAACAAGTTTGAGTATTTGCAACGCAATCCTTAACCTCGAACGACTTATGTAATAAATAGAGCGCATTTTAAATGGATAACTCGGGTTTCGGTTGCCTCAATATGACGATAGCTAATGTTATTACCACACTCTTGTTTTAAGTGAAAGCCAATTGATACAGCGGACGGAGAGCAAAAGAATTCTGGTCAAAGAGGATTTACGTAATTGCATTGTAAATGGAACAGATGATTGATGACGCGAGAGGCAAAAATAATCAGCAAGAGGCATTCAGAAGCACAGCCGCGAGTGCAGGCGGCGGCAGATGTTTGCGAAGCATTGTGAGAGGAACAAAGGCAGGTAGGCTTCGAGTCCTCGACCCGACATGTGCTCTGTGTCATTTTTTCATGTCAATAGTATGTTTTAGGTAAGAATTCTAAAAACTATTCTAATCTGACCCAACAGATGGCCGTGCACATGCAGGCACAAAAAACAGACCAGATTAAAGCACATGTCCAATCGGTATCGATTGGAAATTTAATTTCCACGCCAACTGAAACGCTCTGTGTCCGACTGCGAAACTACAGTAAATTAAATACAATGGTTTCCCTTTGTTACAAAAGAGAGAAACGAATCGAATCCCAGTTATCAAAATTAATAACAGCAAAAGCAATTTACTTTGATCGCGTAATATCCTTCTGGCGTATTTATAGAGCTGAATTTTCAATTGTTTTCCGAGTGAGGAGAGGAACCGTTTGGTTTTCATATGCTTAGAGTTTTGACAGATTCAAGTATCTAATCGTGGATCGATAAAAGCAATGAAGGGTTTGTGACGCATGCACATGTGAAAAATGATCGTACAAAGAGCAAATATTGACCTCGTAGCATATGTCGAAAACCAAACTTGAAGACCGGTTGTAAATGCATTTGAATAAACATTCGCTGTGATAGTAACTAAACTTTGTTGACCTTAAGTTGTATCGAATGTCGGCCTATATGCAGCGAGAGAGAGTTGTCATCAGGTGTGTACACAATACACCATCTGCACTGTCCTTAACTTTCGAATGGACGATACGAAAATTATTGAGAAAATTTTACTCGCTGGATCTCCAGACTAGCGCTGATGGTGTAAAGGCAGCGTTGATCTATATTACAAAGACTTTATAAACCTGAGCAGAGTGTATAAAGCTTTCGAGGTATTAAATTTATGGACTGATGAACTTGTTGCTTCGTCAAAGCAAAAAGCACTCTGTGCTCATCAAGACATTATCTAGTACAGGTTACGACCAGCTATGAATAGTGTCAACTTTATAATGGGAATACGAACACGTGTGTTTTGCAGGTAGAAATTGCATGTGCATATTGTCTTTTATAAAAAAAAGTATTCTTCTTTATGAATAGAATACTCTTGCACAATAGTCGCGCATCATCCTATCATCACAACGAATGGAAAAAAGGAATGATAGATCATGCGTTGAAGCTGGCAAAGTTGTTTGTTTACTCGGCCATCTGTTCAAAAATTTCCAAAAATTCGTTATAAAGCCACGCATATTGTCACTCCGCTCAGGTAATTGTGGAAAGATTAACCCGATACGGGCTCCGTCAATAGAATTAGAACACCTTGACTTTTTTGTCGCAGCCTCAGCATTAACGGCTCCATTTACGGTTTCATAATGTTAGCGATGTCATATAAGTTGTATATTGCAGCATACAGCACGACCTTACTGACGTTATCTTTTAGATAAGAAAGATTGTGTGACCTTTAAATGTTGACTAGGTGTCTTCACAATACACTGATAACTAAGACCAATGACCGTGTATAGAAAATTAAATTAAGTTTCATTTCATTTATAATACTATTGAGAATTTCTTAAACATGAAAACAATTGGATTAAATGTTTATTTCATTTATTCCGTTCCCAGGGCTCTACAATTTTAGCTTCGAGGGGCACGTATGAACATTAAGTACTCTTGAGCGCCGGAAGTAACGGGACCAACCACCGGATTTAATGGATTCAAATAATTGTAAGGCAGATGTTGAAGTTGCTGAATTTGACAAAGCTATTTAGTGCCGCTTAAATGAAATTCTAACAAGGTCATAGGAAAACGCGGGTGTAAGCATGAAATGAATTTAACAATTTGTGTACAACACTTCCATAGTATCCAATTATCACTCAATTAGTAGAGTTAAGAGGTGGCACCTAAGGAAGTCACCTAACACAAAAATGGGTAAACATTGTTTTCTTACACATTAGCGTAATAGCGTTTCCGTTCTAAATACCTTTACTTAAGTATTTAAGAAAATTATCCGATACAAAAGTGAACGAGACGTATAGAATTTTTCTTCAACCGCTTCTTGTAATAACGATTAAATAAGAAACACATTTTTCGCCATTAGTAGGTAGTAATAGATGATAAGTTTAACCAATTACAATATCGTCGCGAATACGTCAATTCAAAGGAAAATTACATATCACGTGACTCACGACAATGTACAATAAACATACGAAAATGTTTGTTAAATAACTGAAGAAACTTGTTCCCACTTTGTAGGTAGCACGATTTCGAATTGAATCATAAAACATTGACGCCATCGCATAAACAATTAATGTATCCGTTACATACTATAACAAAGAGCACTTAATTTAAAATTAAAATATAAATCGATTGATGGTTCCTGGTCGAAAAACAGTGAAGGCGGAAGAGGTGCGCTTGCGCAACTGACATTGAACCAGAAGTCTTCGAGCGGAGGCCACCGGCCGGATTCTTAATACATAACCGTTTAATATTAGAGTCAATATAAAATATCAATATTCAATCAATCGAACCGGTTAAATTTCTTCTGTCTAATTGTCAATAAGAATATTTAATTCTATATCTATCGTGAGGTATCGAAACCAGGGTTACGATTTATGCAGAAAATTTATTATAACTGCGTTTACTTTGTTAGGCTTATTTGAAATAATAATAATCAAATAAAAGGCTTATAAAATATCATAATTGACTTGCTTTTGAATAATTAAATATAAGTAAATGTGGACGCCAATTGCAATATACATACTCTAATTTTGATTTTACATTCAAAACAAGATGAAAATCATATTTTTACTACGAATAAAGATAGTAATAGTGGCCATTAATTGAATCTTAAATAATTATAATATATTATTAAATAGTAACAGGAAAATGTGAAAATGAGTACGAGGATACTTTTGTGGCATGTAAATGAAAAGCTGATATAAGATTATAATTCCTTCTTATACTGCGGCAATATTAGCGTGAATAATTTTGCTTACATCAGATCAAAAACGTCAACACTAGCTGATAACATTATGTCAACAGTTTATCTATTAACTACTAACGAAATAGAATAGTTAGAAATGTAAGAAAACATTGAATTTGAATACTCAGCGTGAAACGGTACTTCTACTGTGTTTCGTTGAGAGAGTGAGGGTATC
Organism: Delias oraia; assembly: GCA_018230265.1. Taxonomy (NCBI): domain Eukaryota; kingdom Metazoa; phylum Arthropoda; class Insecta; order Lepidoptera; family Pieridae; genus Delias; species Delias oraia. Next base: position 14,463 of record DWCF01000213.1, on the reverse strand, counting down.
GGAGGGTCTTAAAATGATTCTTAAGAAGTGTAAAAAGCCGGCAACACAACCGATGTGCGGACTGTGGCGCGGATGTCGATGGGCGGCGATGTTTTCTTACCATATATGAAACCCGCCTGCTCCGTTGTCCTCTATACCATAAACAACATTCTCTCTAATTGATTATGTAGGTATATACCTATGCAATCTTCTGTTACCAATTTTATGATTTTTGCAATTGTCTTCAATTTCACTCATTACATCATTATCCTATAAATAACTAACGTTACGTATTTTATAGATATAGTTCAGCTTATGTACATAAGAAGTTATATAAAAGTCGAGTATAGCAACGATTTATTGCGTAGTAAATTATACAAATTTTTATATAATTGCAACGCAATTGCGGACAACGAAGCAAGTGGGTCTCGTATATGGTAAGAGAACACCGCCGCCCATGAACAACCGCGCCACAGTCCGCGCATTGGTTGTGTTGCCGGCTTTTTATACCGCTTATGCGGCACAAGTCTATATAGGGCCAGGACAAGCGGCGAACCTCCGATATCCTCACTCACTCTGCGAAACACAGTACAAGTACCGTCAGCCCGTGGTATCACTTCGGACGAGCCGGCCAATTAGTGCGTTAGCATATGCTCCAGTTTGGCTGTCCCATGGTCGTCTACATTCAATTAAAATTCCTAAACTGTAGAAGTATTTAGATTGTGTTAGTTTCCTACTTTTATAATTATTGGCATTGGACATATCAAGCAAATACATTACATATATTTTTTATGAGTTAGACATATTTATGAGCTAGTACAAGTGATAGTGTTGTGATTGTGATATGAGTAGACTGCTGTTGCAACTTGCATTCTGCCCTTGGCAAAGACTTTCACGGTCGTACTGACAAACACTCACTTACGTCAATATATTGCAACATGCAAACAGACAATTCAATTTAAGTGTTGCCAATCGAAACCCTGCAAAGTCTGCATAGAAAGATATGAAACCAGCTAGTCCTACTGTGTACAAGGATTAACTTCTGATTTTAAGACAATTACAAACTTGGAATACAAATGCTGAAAATAGACGTCCTTTAATTTAAATAACAGTAGACTTATATAAAAGGAACGAGGGAGGCTCTGCCGTCATGGGGATATTGTAATAACAGAATTCAAGTAGGTGGTTGCGTAAAATTGTGTATCGTGGGCGACCTCACACTTATTTTATTTTTACAACAGTTACAGGACTGTTTCCCCTCAATCCTGACGTCATTTCCCGAACAAATGGGATCTGACGACTGCGTTGGCGTTATCGGAGTCGAAATTAGAATAACATTATGGAACTTTTTATTCCTTGATGCCTTTTACATGTTTACTTTATATTCAACTTAAATCCATTTTAAATTTTATATGTTCTGGAAACACAAACAAACCTAGATCAAGTAAAATTCATTCAATTTAAATTGGCTAATATAATGTCTAAAAGGGCGATGATATCATCGGAACAACTGCGCAAATTGTTAAAATATGTGTAAACAAAACCAATTGTTAAAGAAAGACAAGGCAGGAATGTTCGAATAGTTATGATGATCTTGTATTGTTTCGTGCGCAAGCGACGGTGACTTCATCAAGAGATCATCAACATCGGCAATGACACGACCGCATCACGGACACGCAAACTGATTCGCACCTTAATGCAAACATTTTAAGGTCAAAAATGCCATTTACTCTATTAATATAATTTGGTTTTATCACAAATTTAATTTGCGTTTTTGCACAAACATCGCAATTCGTTACAGGTTTTGCATTTTTATTGTACCTACGCCAGAGTTGTCAATTAAAACTTAATTACAATTGGAAAATTTCAATAGATAAAATTAATTTGTTATAAGTGAGAATTCAATTAAAATGGTCAGATCCTGTAGACCACTGTATTGTTTGTCGCGGTCGCTTACGCAACGCGTGACCGCCAAGGGAGGTCGCTTACGTTCTCATATTTATTATACGTATTCTTTAATCTCGAACGCGAGGCCAGAACCACGAAAAGAATATTTCGCAATCGTACTCATTTCAATGTCATTGTGATTGACTGATTTGCGGTTTTTGTTCGCGGAGTGTGACATGTATTTTTCTTCCATAATTTAACTGTTTCGTATATACAATGTATATAATAATTATACCTAAAAATGTTTTATTATTAATAACGAGAATTACGACTTTGAGCTAGTAATTCAAAGGAACCTAGAACCTTCACTCACTAATTGGTATAGCGTTCAGTGCTAAAATTAAGCCTGTAAAGAATTTCGAACTTAATGTATATAACTTCAAAGTATAAAATCCAAAACTGTTTTTATTCGACAGATGAAAATATTGCTGAGTCGTTAAACTAGTCTGGATTCAAACCGGTTGCTAGGATATTATAATATACATACAGGTATGTTGTTAGCAAAACTGCAATTATGGATGCACATCGGCGATATTTTAATCAAAGCTTTGTAATACCGAAGTGAATAATTTAGTGAAACAACTCGAGAGCTGTCTTTGAATTATGATGAAGATAATCACTAAAGTTTTTGCTATTGGCCATCTCGTGAACTAAATTTGCATAGCGATGACACTGAGCATTATTACGTCACTTCCTGCTGTTGCCCGTGAACCATGTTACGTCAGAGATTAGGAGGCGCCTACGCAGTTACCTGTACAATATATGTACAATATTTATAGATACACATCGGGCGAGCTGTAATCAACGACTGCAATATGAATTTTAAATACATATATATTTTCAAACATGCGGTTATCATTCAATTAAATACGAAATATCTTACATATCTTAAATACAAATCGATAAATGTTGATATGAGATATCATATCGTTTGCAAAAAGATATTTTTGCAAACCTGTTTGGATATAGATAGAAAAGGCTGTATTGTATGAAAACCAATAGATATGTCATATGAAACAATGAGTAATTTATGGGACGATTAACGTTTAGCGTAAAAACCAATTAAAATCCTCAAGCGTAACAAATTATATGGCTCATTAGCCTAGTTATCTCTGGTAATTTCCACTGAACGTAACCGATTGGAATAAGTCCTCTGTTTCGATTACTGGAATGTCAATGGAAATTCTAGACGAAGCACGTCATTCGAGGAAACAAGATTATATTGATACGCCTATGCTCGACCAAGATAAACAGAGTGTATGAATGATGATGTAAGCTACTTAAATATGTTGATCTTTCCTACGTGTCATTCTATTATCGTGGCGAACTGTTGATCTCAAATGTCTTTAATCAATATGTGTGAAAGTCACGCACGTATCTCAATTCAAATACAGCCGAACGTATTTTGAGGCGAACAAAGGAAATAACAATATGTTAAGCGATCAGTTGGAAATGATGGCAGTAAGTTCATTATCGAGGTGAGCTGATTTTAAATGTCAATAGTGCTTAGACAAACAGGAAATGCTTTATAGGACACACAGCCGTGACTCGAATATGTTCATTTGAATATATAGGCAATTGTAATTAAGTACTTTAGTCACAAAGGTCTTATTTTAATCCATGGAAGTACACAAAGGAAGCAAATGTTTATATTTGTCAGCACACAAACATACATATTAGTTAGATAGGTTTCGCTAATTGTTTGTTAGGAAATTTGTTAGGAGTTTAAGACATATAAAGTTTAATTATGTATAAAATTATAATGTGGAATAAGTGAATTCGTAGTATGTTCTTGCTATCAACAAGAATTGAATTGGTGCTCATGCGTTGCACTATCAATTTCAGCTATCATTTGATCACAAACTATTGCTTGATTCCGATAAAACGTTTAAATGTTAATAATTTCGCCGATTAATCTATTAAGTCACGTCATAGCCAGAGCCCTTTGGCAATAAAAGAAATGCAAATAAGAAAGACAACGCACGGCGGCAGACGGGTATTTTAGTGACATACGCGGCTCAACTGCAGATCGGGGACTAATCGTAATTCTGGCCTTTCGCAGACCGGTTTGTTGGCTTTTCGCTCGGACGCCAAGTGTGCACTTGATTGAAATTCATGCAGGCGATTTTAAAACATTTTATAAGCAAAATACTATTCCACTATAAGTTGGAAATGCGTAGAACGTTCTACATCAAAGTAAAACAAATTAGAGCGAGTCCCGAAAGTGTAACTTACGCAAAAATACTGCACACTAATGTCAATTCTTGTAGGTGGCCGGTAATGGCAAAGTTCAGTAAATAAGGACAGCGTAAACCGTCTCCACAGCTATTTATTCTAATGTAGAAAACTTAATTGAAACTGCCAAATATGTTGTAGGGACTAAAAATAAAAGTGAGGTCCTGAGCGGGTCGTTGAAATGTTTAGTAACTTAAAAACTTAAACAAAAACCATCTAAAAAGGTAGCCGGGTCATTAGCCTGTAATACGTGTGCATACGGATATAAATCCTTTAGCTGTAAAGTAAGATCATTTTCGCTTCCATGAAACCTCTGCCAGCGTTCCGTTGAAATGTTGCATACTTTTATTGCTTTTTGTATGTTCATAAGTACTATGCTCGTCGGAACAGCGTTCTTTGTCTTTTAGTTAAACGTTGGATTCGTAGTTTTGAAAGAATTAAACAAGGATATTTATTGATACTGATTCAATTGATACCGAGATAGGTTTAGACTATCAACAATTATTTCAAGCCCATTTCATCGTTTATATCTTGCGCAAGACTATAAATATTAATCTATTTAAAAAGTGAGGGCGAGGGCCCCGTAAAAATATTTCTAACACTCAAGTGTTATATAAATAGGATGAGGGGTTGCATCGATAGAATTTTCTATGATTCACCCTCTTTGTTGTCCCTTCGGCCCCAAACTTCCCTCTCGCTGACGTCATCAAGACTCATTCCCCGTGCATGCATCATTACAATGTCATAGTCTGATTCATGGCTACATTGTTCCGGCAAGCCTTGGGCGTTATTTTTGCCGACAGACCACAAATATAAATATGCAATTCAAAGAGATAAGCGCTGCGTAGCTCTGAAGCACTTTATGTAAGTAATTTATACTTTGTCAAATTTAGGATGGTAATCTTACCAGCACACAACTGGTTCGTGTTTTGGAATTGTTAATGAATCCATTCGACTATTATAGCACTTGGAATGAATACTTACATGATTATGCTTTAAGGTAAGATTTTACTATACACAAAGTTCACCTCATATCACGTGATCTTAACCAATTTAGAGTAGAACTTCTCAACAATGCATTCGTAGCAATAACTAGTTCGAAACAAAATTCGATAGTCACTATTCTCAAGTATTCAATAAAGCCGAGCATATTTTGATGGTAAATCGACAAAAGATTTAGAGGCCATATATTTTTTAGTGAAATAATCTCTCAGCTGGGAAAGGAATCAACTCGTTATGGGAATGATTTTCGATACGCTGAGTACACGGTCACTGACCTAGCAACGGATAAGCCATCTTCAAAAGCTATGAGGGCTACCAATTGAACAAACATCTAGAGGTATATTGTTCAGGAGTTTTAAATTTAGCATCGCCGAGCTTGGCTTCGTGCTATATATGAATACTAGTCACATGGAACGAGACGGAACGGTGTAAAATGGAAATAACGCTCACGGAATGACTTGCGCGTGTCTCAGCGGTCACTGGTTCCATCTCTGGCGGCGGGTCGTTCCTTGCGAGCGCTCTTGCGAGACTCTATCAAGGGGAACAATTATAAGTGAGTCCGTCCTAAGAATAATAGTTGCCACGTGCACGTTTTTTGCCAAGGGCCAAATGAATTCACCCACCGATAAGGGAAGTGGTCGCGTGTACCCAGTTGCTGTTAACTTTTTTCATATCCCGGTGAGTGCTTTATGTGTAGCGTCCATAGAGCCTTAAGGTTAACTAAGTTCACGCCCGCCGCTTCTTCACAAGTCACGACCTATGAGTCACATTGCAACTTTCATGACACCACTGTGGTTTTTGTTGGCTTATAATTCCAATTAGTTCTCTAGCGAAACCGAACACAACTTATTAGCAACTCCTGTCAAACGGTTGGGCAATTGCTTTAGTTTTGGGTATATGAAATATCGCAGCGGTATCGGTGTAGGCAAGCGGAGCGTGTCACAACACAGCCCGTGCATTGGCGGATAAGTGCGTGGTTACGCAAATCCGCAGATATGTCGGGGCGGGCGCGCCGAGAGCTGCTTGCACAAGGCTTCGCAGACCTTTGTTTTACGCAACCAGATCGATTTAATAGTTGGTCGTGCGTTTTCTCAGCTGCAAGCTTGACACCCAAATACACGAATTGTGAAATTATCCTTTATTAATCATAGTTCTTATACATTAACGTCGCGATCAGATGAAATCCTCCACATCATTTTCAGTTAAAATTATCTTGTCGTCGCAGCCCCGTTAAAGCTGAGTCCTAGTTTTTGTCGATTTAATCCGATTTACTTTCTGTTCGTGATGACAATGTCCGGTGATATATATTTCTGAGAAAGACGCCCACACCGTGTGAGCTGAGTAATAAGCGAGTGTAGCGTTTGTTTGAGAGCATTGCACTAAGTCCATATCCGGAAGCCGCATCCGGTGATTTCGTACCACCAAAAAAGGTGCGAACGGCATTTATTTATAGTCATGATGAAAGCTATCACGTCGTCCTAACGACTCAGACAGAACGCGGGAGGCGTAGGTGTCCTGTATTTTATAGACCAGGTCACTTTTAGAGAAACGAATACACCATTTTCGAATGAGTTCAGTCAGTCGGTTCCGCACGAGTGAGGCGGCGCGGGCGCAGCGTCGGCGTCAGCGACATTGGCACAGTTGCGCGCGACCTCTGCAGCCACAACTCAACCGAGGCCACTGGCAAATGCCCCAAAAAGAAAGACGCCCGAATTCCGGTCGCCTCTAATATATTATCACGCCGAGCAATACATAATCTTGTATAAAAATGCTTCGTAGATATGTATAAAACAGCAACCGCCTTATGGGACACGTACCAAAAGTAATTGCGCAACTTTTGGCAATTTAATAGAATCTATATTTGCATTATAACTTTGTCCCACAGACTCGCATAGGAACGAAACTAAAATAAATAGCCAAATATGGCTATTTCAAAATAGCCATAGTAGTCGCAGGCTGCTAACGTGTCGGTAGTTTAGATTGCATGTTCGAAATTACAGGATGGCTCGCGTGATCTAAAATTAAATGGATTCAAACAAGGCCCTCGTTCAGATGAAAGTGTAGTCAGGCGGCGGCCTGGCCGGAATGCGACGCGGCGGCGTCTGCCGGGTCTATCGAAGACTAATTTGGCACATCCGCCAGCGATTGCCAGCGCACTGAGCACATAAATACGCCGTGCCGTAAGTGTCAAACATAGCTGCGCTACATTAGAAGACATTCTTTCGTTTTCGCACTGTCTCACTTCATTTCAGCAATTTGCGGAAAACTGATAGCGCAGCATTACGCGTTGCGCCTTTGTATCGAGTTATGCAATTCAAGCCGATGTTATATTGTCATTGTTTGTGATACCTTAGATCAGCCGATCTCGCTTCGCTTCTGAGTTTCATACGTATTGCGCAAAAAATATGCTGTTACCTGTCAGATTCAATTTGTATAGGTAGTAAGTGGGTTGAATTGAACAACGCTTTGCAGACAATTTTATACCTGCGCCTTTTCACAAAGCCATATCTAAAAATAAGAGCTATAAACTCGAGGTCCTTATATATCTCGTGGTATAGTTAAAAACGCAATATTCTCAATAGATGTTTATATCACGTGAATGTATTTCCGCTTTCCGGTCATTGTTGACAAAATTAAGGATTCGATAAAGGTACCTAGTTTAGAAAAACACATCCGGCTTTCGTTAAGAAATAGCAATGTTTTTTATATGTACTTATATAATTAAATACTATAGAAAAGGACGTAATATATTCTTAAAATTTTTTGAATATCATCTTAACTAAAGGCGACTTATTATCTAATTCCTGCAATGCCCGCGCGAGCATATAGGTACCTGCCAACTAAACGATTTCTCTTAACAATGATAAATTATAATAATTAGCAGCTTATTACGCTTCATTCGATGGATAATGAGTAAATTAAAACTCAAATTTGTGTATAAATATTTGCTTTATCCTGATATTAGTTTCTTCATTATAAGTACCTTATTTCATATTTTTCTTTATTTTTATTTCGTAATAAAAAATCAATTTTCGTTTCAAACATTAGGGGGTCTGAATAATATCCAGAGAGTCTACTTCAAAGTATTTCCGAGTGCACGGAATCAACCGGACGACTTCGTAATGGGGTGCCTTTAAACTAAACGTAAAAGCGAGAAAGCGCGGTCAAGTGATCAAATTGCACCTCCTTAATTCTCACGAGCGCAAAGAACATTTGAATAATCTTGACCACTGCGCGTGCATAATCGTTACAATTTATTTGGGCCGAGCAAGGTCAGCTGCCAGTATGCTAATATCCCACCGGCTAAATAACTGGACACATTCTCTGGGAAAGTTTGACATTCGCATGTACGGGTCAATCGTATCCTCTCAGCTGGCTACCTGACATGAATCTCTTCAAACAAAAAAATCATCGACTTTATATTCTGATGTTCATATGTCTCGAGCTAACGGTTACAAAAATAAGAAATAAATATGCTTTTATGAAATGAATATTACTGGAGTAAAGTTAAACATTCACGCTTGGAATTGCAACTTTGTAAAGGCTTTCTCAAGTCATAATGCGGTGCTCTTCGAGCTACGGCGGCTTACGTTAAAGTTTAGCTTCCAAATATGTAATGCTTTCTGCGCCCAATGGGTAACTTTTTACAATTAAGAATGCTAAAGTTTAAAGTATTAAATTGAGCATTTCAGACAATGTTGGCAAATACCAAACATGTGTAATAGAATTATCAGGTCACTCATCTTATCCAGGTATATTAAAATTGAAATCACGAAGGGCAACGTACAAAAAAGTGACGTAAGATAATAAAAGCTTTTCGGTCACCCTCAAATTGCGTAGGCGTAATGAAAATGTCTCAAGACTCAGACAACCTCATGCGTAATAAGGCGTTTCTTGCCCTCAGTAAACGATGCCAGTTTACTTGGAGTTTTATTTGTTATATCTAAATTCAAAGGTTTTTTGTTATGTGGATAAAATAACGACTATTCTTAGAGAAATCTTATTATATCAACAAAGCAAGGGTAAAATTTTTATATGTGGGACAGGTGAATGGTGGAATTTGAAACGTATAGGAATGTGGCCTTTGGTTACATGATTACATGTGAAGGGGTGCATAAAATATCGGAGTTACTCAGATCAGGTGATTGTATAAGGGATGGCAGGTACCCGCATAGGGCTTGCTTACGCATAGGGGCCAGCCGGTGGCATACGAGCGCTATGCGCCGGCGCACTCTTGACCCGAATGCGCCGTATTGTACGCAGCAATGACACCGTTCGCCTTGAGCCTAGCATTGCCGGAGATATTCGCAACAATGGAGGCCAGATAACGTTTCAAAAGTCTGAAAATCCGCCGGTGGCCACCGGCTAGCCGTAATTAATATTGTTGGCAATTGTTTTGTAACGTCTATACTATAATATTGTTGTAGTATATATATAATCCCTTTTGCACACTTTACATTCAAACGTTAACGAATCTTAAAACCCTTATCAACTTAATTACTTTATTGTCTTGATAACTGTTTATCGACATTCGTCCAAGGCACTATCGACTTGAAGAAGGAAATGACGTCCTACTTAAAAATGACACGTTTCCGTTTCCCGTTGATATTTTTTTCTTTACAAATTTCGTTTCTCACGGGGCATCTCTAGTGGGCGGAAAGGAAGTTATCGATTGATTTGATGACGGGGGTCATGTATCATAGTATCCTTTGTATCGTTTCTTATCGTTATTATATTCAAAGGGACGAAATCTTCAAACTTATTTTTAATTTGACCCGAAAAAAATATGATGAGCTTAATGAGATATTTTCATTTTTATTGAATACATTTTACTTCAGACGTCGCTACCAAATAGACGTATTACAAACGATTGCAACTCAAACGAGATTTCTCTACATTAAATCAAACTTGCGAAAACATTACATACAGTTGGGAAATCGTCTAGCCGATCGATACAATAAGTTATATTACATTATATTAAATTTAGTGTATTTATCATAAATTAATTTGCACAAAATTCCAACAAGTTCAGTCCACAAACAGCAACCTCGAATTAATCGTTATTGTGAAATATTTCTTAATTGGTTGATTGTTTGTGCAATTATGCCTGTGTTGTTGCATTATAAACAGTAATAAGTAAAGCCTACCTCTGAGGATCAGCAAAGACGAATTTTCTCAGCTTGAGATCTCTTAATACGATGCCTTGTTCGTGACACGCTGCCACCGTCTCCGCCATTTGCCTGAAGAGCCTCCTTGCTTCGTGCTCCCTCAATCTCTTCCTCGCTCTCACGTAAGAGTGCAGGTCGGAGTGCGAGCGCGGGAATATTAGGTAGACCCTCTTATCACCGACCAGCACTTCGTGGATAGGATTGACGTGCGGGTGTCCATCGAGACGATAGTGAGCTTGTAATAAGCTACTACAATCCCTAGACACGACCTGCAATAACTAATGCATTTAGCCCCAGTTGTGGCACAATTCAAAGTATAAACTGGACGCACAAATCAACAGTTCTCTGCTTGTTATATCTCTGCGAAATGGCTTACAAAGTTTCAAGGCTGTTTTAGATAAGACTTAGTTTCTGTTCAAACTGGCAATTGAAGCACTGTACCGGTTCTCAATGTACTATTAAAAGGACTCCTATTTCAATGAATGCGTGTTTCAAAAGGGCTTCTGCTGAAGAAATAACGAAGCGTGACATTAAATGAATAGACCTTCCTGACCCTTCGCATACGATAGATAGTTTCAAACAGAATTGAAGATGCGGGTTTCTTTAGAGAATGGTACTTACAGGGTTTAGAATTTGCTTTAGATCTGTTGGTTCCACGGAGCGGAATACAACGCGAAAATAAAAGGATTATTTTTAGGCACCCTTTTAAGTCGCATAACGTAGCTATGGTTATTCATAGACGCAATGCTTTATTTTTAACCGATTCGGAATGTAAAACGCAAAATGTCAACGACATTGAACGCTAATTCTACATTTCCCTGACGATCGTTATGATTCACGTCCCGTGTTTCGGTTATGCCCTCGAAAAACACGTTCAATTTTGTGAATTATAAATATATTGAGCGTAGGCAGACGTGACGTCCACGGCATGCTTAAAGATGTTAAAATAAAATGACCTATTTCTCAAAGTTGTTGCGAAAAAATATTTTGATAAGAATTCGCAACGCTGCTATTGATAATATTTGGCTCATAATACGGCGTACGGCAACTAACCTACTTAAGACTTATCAATATTTATTTAATCACGCGGTGTTTCGAAACACTTTAGCAAATAAGGACTAAAAATTTGCCCACGACACTGTATTATAAATACTATAATAACTTTGGTAATTGCGTCAGTTTGCAAATTATGATTAAAATAAAAATAAACATCACAGATAAAGTACACGTGAGAACTCATCCCAAAGCTGAAAAAAGGCACGAGATATTCATGAAAATGAATCGTTGGCAACAAGCAGCAAATAGCATTGAACTTAGATGACGCACTGAGTGGGGGGTGCTTGTGGTAGGGGCCAGTATAGACTCGCTGACATTCAACGTGTTATCATCTATTTCACAATGTCAATGAGAAGGTCAAGCATTTTCGGCGTAACCACGTGTCATAATAAACATAATACAGATTTCATACGTCAAGATACAATTACGAAAAACAGTTTATAAGTTTCGTATAGTAAATGCGGTGTCAGTAACAGGCTGTGTTGTAAAGAGCGTTTAGCAACGATAACGTTGCCACACTTAACCTTGCCAGATTCTCACGAGGGAAGTGCCTATTCTGTGCCTTGACAATACCTGTATGGGCCTTTGTTGCGACGTATCTAACCTATACCTAAATCTATGCCTACTTGAACGGGAAACTAGTTTCAAAACTCGTTTCTTACTCGATCGAGGTATTTCAAAAGTGGATTGCGTGTATCCAAATGATTAGCTTCTATGACCCAAATGTATATGCTGTCATCATAAAATAAAATTAGGTCACGTGGACTTAAATTATATTCTTTATAAAAGTAATCCAAATAAAAATACATTGGTAATTATTGAATTACTACTATGGTTACAGCAAAAGATATAAATGACATTGTAAAAATATTGTGGCCTACAAGAGCGATCGAGCAGCGCGGGGCCCTGACATATAAAGTATGACACCGATGTTTCAAAGCTGAACAGTTTTGCGCGAAGGCATGAAAGAATTTGCAATTCAATTATCGATTTTAAATTTTAATTTTTTCTTTTAGCCTATGACTTCATTGCTGATGTAACTTTCAATTATTTTTAAATAGATATTTGCCTGGGAACATTGTTAATAATAGAGATAAACATTTTAAAGGCGGAAATATAAAGTTAAATGATTGTGAGTAAAATAATTATTAAATCGCAATAAAGGGACACTGCATGTGGGCATAAACCCTTATCTTCACGGGGTTTCGATTCCGTGGGACAAATTCGAACCCTTTAAATTTACCGGATATGACTTCAGCGTGTACTCTCATAATTATCTATTTATTATTATTGGCCGCCCTAAAATTGACCAATTTATAAATAGTAAAACAAGAGATTACACAGAGTATCCAATGCTGCGCAACAACTTTTGTAAGTCGACATAATTTCAACATAAAACGTTATGTAGGTAGGTCGAAAGTCATGCTCATGGCAATCTTTAGTTTTGACATTTATTAATTATTACAAAGTACTAGAATTTTATGACGCTTAAACTTCTTGTTAGAACAATCATTATTTGTAGTATATATATCCAATAAGAGATTTCATTTCTTTGATATTGTAATATTATTAAGACTATTAAAAAAGGTCCTAACAGCCTATATACAATTGCTACCAAAATTAATCAAAGCATTTCAATATTTTGCATCAGTTTATGAAATTGATGTTTACAGTCGCACGAACAGAGCGTGCGGTAGGGAGTTGTTTGCGCTACCAATTTTATAATATGCGCCTGACGCTGTCCAACAGGTTTTTGATTTTTAGATATTTATAACAAGTAGGTATATAACTCACTTTGCAAACATATTCCTCTTGTGTACGCACGTCCACACATCTACATAGCGATGAGCCTTCCACTTGTTCCAAAAGTAGGTACTTCTCAGCGACCAGCGCTGCTTGGAATTGATGTTGGGGTGGTGGTGGACTCGGTGGCGAAGGGCTAGAGGGCGACGCCGTCAACCGGTCCGTCAGGGCCGGGGACTGCGCCCTGTCGTCAGCTTTACTGTTTTCACCATTCTCGGGAACAGGTACCGTCACCGCAGGCTTGCTTAGGCGCAACGGCCACAAGGTTGAAGGCGATCCAGGATCCATCACAAACACTTAAACACTGTCACTGTCACAACACTTAAAACACAAAACACTTAAAACGAAGAGGAACTATGATGAGATGAGCATGATCTGCAACGAATGGAAACTCAATTAGAGCACTGGTCTATGTTACTGCGATTGAGACAACAGGGTAAATTATGTATATATGTATACGATTTACGAATATGATACGAATGTACAAACCTTGAAATGATTTGCCCAGAGTGGATATCGTACCAAAATTTGTCTGTCCGTTGTTGAAAATATCCTTCTATGTTTGCGGAATTGAGTGAATAGTTTTCAAGTAATTTGAGCACGTATAGACAGGCCAATATTTTGGGCCGGTGTCCGCTCGGGTTTGCGCCAAACTAAACGAACACACAACCTTCTCCCACTAACGCCATTGCGAGACTTCGACAAATTACGAAGCCTAAGCTGATGCGAACGACGCGACGCGACGTTCGTTCGGCGCCTCGGGCCGGTAGCCGATCCAACGTCCAATGTCGACACACCGTCAACTTGCGTAGTACGCGTTCATATGCCATGCGGCTTGTAGTATCATTAGCAAGATGTGTCTGTCTCTTTTTAACGCAAGACCATTTTGTATTTAGAAAGAGAAAGAGTTGCACCATTCATTTAGGTTTGGCAATACAAAATATGATGTCGTCGTCTTACGTTGTATCATTATAATTTTCTCAATACTGAGGTAAAATAACAGAAGCCATTAGAGAGAAATTCAATTTAGTAGAAGAGAAAATACTTACTTGTTAATAAGAGACTAGTTATTCAATAATATAGTACAATAACACATTTAATAAGATATTAAAGAATTGTTATTTAAAAGGCTAATCTTATTTGTAACACCATCAATGTATACTTATAGAGTTTGCTATCACTTTTCCTTTCAGATATAAATACCAAATCCATAAAACTCATCTTGAGAAATAAAATATATTGGTAATTACCAAGTTTACCAAGTTAGTTTACC